>CAWUFW010017992.1:0-239656 GCA_963921515.1 Calotriton arnoldi
GTGTGCTTCGTTCAAATTTGCATATTGCTGTTTTCATTTAAAATATTCCTCTAAAATCAGCCGAAATACGAATTCCGATTTACTCACCTGTTATCAGGAGAGACCTCAGTGCTGCATCTTTCAGCCCAGTACTGGTCCTCAAAAGTAATTTTAACCGTACTTACCGGTAACTTGAATTTCCTTCATAGGCTAAGATTGACTGGTTTTCAGAAAAAAGTTTCAAAGTGTTGATTTTCACAAACTACAAATATTCCTTAAAAATCGCTTGTATGACTTAAACGCTTTCTTTCAACTGTTTACAGGAGATGCACCAGTGCTGGATCCAGGATCCAACACTGAGTAAGAAAAAAGTAACGATAACAGTTTTGACCTGCTAAGTGAATTTCCTTCCATAGGATAACATTGGTGATTCTATGAGAAAAAGTTTCTAAGTGTCAACTTTTAAAATACAATAATATTCCTTAAAAATCACGACTGTAACCAAAACGCTTTTACTCAACTGTTTACAGGAGATGTACCAGGACTGAATCTAGGATCCAGTCCTGTGGTTACTAAAAGTAATCCATAAAGTAACTAATTGCATTTAACTAGAAATTCACATTGAGCTGAATGTTGCATTGTGTTTGAAAATGTGTTGCCCATTGCAACAACTGTAACTACTGTACTTAAAAGTCTATTGCCTATCTGCAAAGTATTTAAACTAAAGTAATTCATTATGAGAAAGTATTTTTGTAATGTAATGTATAATGTAATTACAATGTAATTTAAAAAATAAAATATGTAAAAAAAAATTGTTTCTAAAAATGTAGTAAATCAGTATGAAAAAAATTAATATAACAATTAATACATTTAAAAATTGTCATTTACAAAACCTTTGAAATTCACTGAAAAAACCGTAGGTTTCAGGCACGTTATAGTTAGAAATTAGCATTTAAAAAACCTTTGAAATTCACTGAAAAAACCATAGGTTTCAGACACGTTATAGTTACAAATTAGCATTTAAAAAACCTTTGAAATTCACTGAAAAAACCATAGGTTTCAGACACGTTATAGTTACAAATTAGCATTTAAAAAACCTTTGAAATTCACTGAAAAAACCATAGGTTTAGGGACAGTTATAGTTACTTGGACATTGCACTCGTACAAAACCCGTGAAATTCCCCGTTATAGTTAGTTCAGCTAACTATAACTCGCGCCCACAATGCACTGCTGATGACGTCACATATTACATCACTCATGACATGGTCAGTGACATCACTGATGACATCACTGATGACATCTCAAATGACATCACTGATGACATCATCCACGTGATAATCTGATGCACCTCCTCACACCTAATATAACCTTTGATACACCCACTCTAAATTACAGACTGCCATTCGCAAAACCATAGACACTCCAACACCAATAACTACATACCCACTCACTGATTCTTAGGTCTACACACACACATCCACTCACTCACCCGTACAGTCACTCATACTTACGGTCACTCAGTACTAGGACTATCATATGCACTCTTACTCCTATATAGACACTCAAACAACGCCACTCATCCATAGAGATACTCACACACCTAGTCAGTCATGCAAATAATTAAACACACTGCCATTTACTCACCTATACAGTTATACACACACCAGCTCACTTACTCATACAAATAGTAGCACATTGTTACGCTCTTATACAATCACTGATACAAGCACACACTCATCCATACAGCCACTATCACAATCATTCACTCTTGCTTATAGCTATTTATATACTCCAACACACATATATACTGCCTTTCACATATGTAGTTACTCACACATGTACCACTGGGACATACATTCACTCACTAACACACTCTTACACACACTTACCCACCCATACAGTCTATCACAGATGCACTCTTGAAACCATCCACCCAGTGAATCACCCACTCACACATCTATGCACAGAGTTGCACACACCCCTCCCACACAAACACTCAGGCACCCATACAGATACTCAGACAAGCATTCAATAACTCATATAGACACTCATGTAGCTATTCACAAACACATGCAGCCACTTACACAGCAACAGACAGACGGATACAGACATTCATCCAGTTTAGTCACTAACCCATGCATTCAGTAAGATACGTTAAATCACTCACTTATAGAGTCAGTCACGCACCTACTAAATCATCCATACAGACACTTACACACCCACTCATTCTTCAATACGTCTTTTCCTATATATATTAAAAATATTTAAACTTTACAGAAACACACAGTCACTGGATGATGTCATCAGTGATGTCATCAGTGATGTCATCAGTGATGTCATTTGAGATGTCATCAGTGATGTCATCAGTGATGTCACTGACCATGTCATGAGTGATGTAATATGTGACGTCATCAGCAGTGCATTGCGGGGCGCGAGTTATAGTTAGCTGAACTAACTATAGCAGGGGAATTTCACGGGTTTTGTACGAGTGCAATGTCCAAGTAACTATAACTGTCCCTAAAACCTATGGTTTTTCAGTGAATATATATATATATATATATATATATTATCTACTGGCGGTCCAAGAGCTGTTGAGCTTGAAACGCGTCTTTGTTTTGTGCCCGTAAATAAATCTGAATTGGCAACCTTGGATCGGCGTGGCTCGTTGCTTGCTTGACAGTGTAAGTGTGGTGGTGAATATATATATATATATATATATATATATATATATATATATATATATATATATATATATTATCTACTGAGCGGTCGCCAGTAGATAGTTATAGTTAGGACCTATTATCCATAGGAAATTCGTAACATTCTATTCCCAATAACTTTGGCGTCGTTTGACGAATCATCGCGATATTTTCAAAACTAGTGGGGCGCTCCGGTCCGCTCCTGTCTTGAAAGTTTCGGGGTGATTCATCAAGCGAGGAGCCGAAAAAAGGGGTCCCAAAGCGTGTTTAATCCATGTTAATTCCCATAGGAAATTTTAGACACGGCTACAGCCCAAACTGCTGAACGGAATTACACAAATTTTGCAAAAGGTAGCGCTTGGTTCAGAGCGACCTTTTTTAAATGGTGTAAATCCGTTCAGTAATTGCTGAGAAGTAAAAAAATAAGAGTGAACAAATCAATTTCCCATAGGAAACTTTATGCAAGGCTACAGCCAAAACTGCTGAGCAGAATTACACCAAATTTGCCAGGTGAGGTCGCTCCCCCGCCACACAGCTCCGCCTGTGTTGGCCTGCCCGCTGCTGCTGCTGGTAAGCTCGCCCCTCTGCTTGTTGCCTCGGTGCCCGTTTACCTTCTGTTCCCCCTCGCTGCCCCCTTTCTCTGTGTCCAGTTTTGCCTTCTGTTCCCCCTCATTGCCCCCATTTTCTGTGCCCAGTTTTTGCTGTCTGTACCCCTCGCTGCCCCCTTTCTCTGTGTCCAGTTTTGCCTTCTGTTCCCCTCGTTGCCCCCATTTTCTGTGTCCAGTTTTGCTTCTGTTCCCCCTCGCTGCCCCCATTTTCTGTGTCCAGTTTTGCTTCTGTTCCCCCTCGCTGCCCCCATTTTCTGTGTCCAGTTTTGCTTTCTGTACCCCTCGCTGCCCCCTTTTTTTTTTTTTTGTGTCCAGTTTTGCTTTCTGTACCCCTCGCTGCCCCCTTTCTCTGTGTCCAGTTTTGCCTTCTGTTCCCCCTCGTTGCCACATTTTCTGTGTCCAGTTTTGCTTCTGTTCCCCCTCGCTGCCCCCATTTTCTGTGTCCAGTTTTGATTTCTGTACCCCTCGTTGACTCTCGACTCCTGCCGCTGCGTCCCCTGCGGCCCCGCCCCCCTGACTTCCCATTCGCTGCCCCTGCCTCCCGCCTCCCAGCTGCTCCTCCCTCCCACCTCCCCATATATGGCGGCCGCTGTGCGGCCGCGCCTAAGGCTAGCCCATCTGCGCCCGTCCGCGCCTGGACCGCGCCCAGCGCCAGAACCCCTGGGCCGTGTGCCCCCCGCTCCAGCCTCGAGGACCGACGCCGATACGATGCCACCACACTCCACGCTCTCAACCCCAGACGGACGCACAACTGCTTCAAGGCCGCCCGAAACGCACCCATGGTCCCTTCACCTGCCGGAGCTGCAGCTACACCAGCCTCAGAGCCACCGGGCGCCCGCCAGAAGGACCTCAACCACCTCCGATGCATCCTACTGAACACCCGCTCCGCACGCAAACACGCCGTCGAGCTCTGGGACCTGCTCGACACATCATCACCAGACGTCGCCTTCCCTGACAGAGACCTGGATGAGCGACTCCTCCGCCCCCGACATCGCCATAGCCATCCCAGACGGCTATAAGATCACCCGTAGAGACCGCATCAGCGCAGTAGGAGGAGGAATCGCCATCGTCCACAAGAACACCATCAGGGTCTCGACCAGCACCGACGACACTCTCAGCACCGCCGAACACATGAACTTCCAGATCCACACGGACCCCAACACCACCCTTAGAGGCACCCTTGTCTACAGACCCCCTGGGCCCCGACCCCAGTTCAGCGACTCCATCGCCGACTTCATCAGCACGCACGCCCTGACCTCTACCGACTACATCCTCCTCGGAGACCTGAACTTTCACCTGGAAAACAACAACGACAGCAACTCCACCACCCTGATCGACAACCTCGCCAACCTCGGTCTGAGCCAGCTCGTCACAACACCGACCCATTCCGCCGGCCACATGCTTGACCCCATCTTCTCCTCAAGCTCCCACGTCTCCTTCAGCCACACCACGGAACTCCTCTGGACCGACCACCGCTGCATCCATTTCACCTTCCAGAAACCCACCACACACCACCGCACCCAACAGATCCCACGCCGCTGCTGGAGCAAAGTCACCAAAGACCAACTACGGGCAAACCTCGCTCTCAGCCCTCCCTCCGACCCATCCAACACCGACGACGCTGCCTGCAACCTCAAGCGATGGATAGACGACTGTGCCAACACCCTCGCCCCGCTGAAAAAACTCACCTACAGTGACACCACCAAAAGAGCCAGCTGGTTCACCTCGGAACTCCTAGCTTCCAAGCGTACCTGCCGGAAACTAGAGAAGAAATGGCACAGTGACAAGACACCGGACAGCCTCGCAGCCCACAAAGACGCCATCCGCAACCACCACCACCTCATCAAGTCCGCCAAGAGAATCTCCTTCAAAGACCGCCTCGACAACAATGCACACAACAGCAAGGAGCTCTTCAACATCGTGAAGGAACTCTCCAACCCCAGCTCCAACACCAACGACATCCCGCCGTCGCACGCCCTGTGCGATTCCCTCGCGTCCTTCTTCCACCCCAAAATCGCCGACATCCACGACAGCTTCAACACCCAGACAGCCCCAACTAAGATCGATGCACCAGACCCGCCGCACACCATCGACCACGACCCCCTGCCAGCCTGGGCCAGCGTGAACATCGATGACACCATCAAGACCATGAGCACAATACACTCCGGCTCCCCGTCAGACCCTTTCCCGCACCACATCTTCAACAAAGCCAGCAGCTCCATCGCACCCCACCTGTGCAACGTCATCAATCTCTCCTTCGAGACCGCGACCTTCCCAGAGAGCTGGAAACACGCAGAGATCAACGCCCTACTCAAAAAACCCAAGGCGGACCGAGAGACCTCAAGAACTTCCGGCCCATCTCCCTGCTTCCGTTCCCAGCCAAGGTCATCGAGAAGATCGTCAACAAACAGCTAACCCGATACCTCGAAGAAAACAGCATCCTGGACCCATCCCAATCAGGGTTCCGCAGCAACCACAGCACTGAGACTGCCCTCATCGCCGCCACCGGCGACATCAGGATCCTGCTGGACAACGGTGAGACCGCAGCCCTCATCCTGCTGGACCTCTCCGCCACTTTCGACACTGTCTGCCACCGCACTCTACGCGCCACGCCTCCACGGCGCAGGGATCCGAGACAAGGCCCTGGAATGGGCCACCTCCTTCCTCGCCGGCAGAACCCAGAGAGTCCGCCTCCCACCATTCCGATCCGAAGCCTCCCGAGATCATCTGCGGCGTACCCCAGGGATCATCCCTCAGCCCAACACTGTTCAACATCTACATGGCCCCGCTCGCACGCATCGCCAGACAGCACGACCTCAACATAATCTCCTACGCCGACGACACTCAACTGATCCTCTCCCTCACCAAGGACTCCCTCGCCGCCAAATCCAACCTCCATGAAGGAATGAAGGCCGTCGCCGATTGGATGAAGATCAGCCGACTAAAACTGAACACGGACAAGACAGAGGTCCTCATCCTCGGCTCCAACCCCTCAACTTGGGACGACTCCTGGTGGCCAACGACACTGGGAGCAGCCCCGACACCCACCGACCACGCACGCAACCTGGGAGTCATCCTCGACTCAACGCTCTCCATGGCCAAGCAAGTCAACACAGTCTCCTCCTCCTGCTTCAACACCCTCCGCATGCTTCGCAAGATCTACAGGTGGATCCCGACAGATACAAGAAGAACAGTTACCCAGGCCCTCGTCAGTAGCAGACTTGACTATGGGAACGCCCTGTACGCGGGAGCCCCGGCCAAGCTCATCAAGCGACTGCAATGCATACAAAACGCCTCCGCACGCCTGATCCTCGATGTACCACGCCACAGCCACATCACCCCCCACCTGAGGAACCTGCACTGGCTCCCCATCGACAGGAGAATCTCCTTCAAACTCCTCATCCACGCACACAAGGCACTCCACAAGACTGGCCTAGCCTACCTCAACAGGCGACTCCTCTTCTACGTCCCCAACCGCCAGCTCCGCTCCGCCGACCTCTCCCTCGCCACCGCCCCTCGCATTCGAAGAACAACCACCGGCGGCAGATCCTTCTCCCACCTCGCCGCCAAGACCTGGAACACCCTTCCACTAAGCCTACGACAGACCCAAGACCTGCTGACCTTCAGGAGGCTACTCAAGACCTGGTTGTTCGACCAGTAGCAGCACCCCCCCTTTTTCTCCCCAGCACCTTGAGACCCTCGCGGGTAAGTAGTGCGCTCTACAAATTCTGTGATTCATTGATTGACTGATTGAAAAAGGTAGTGCTTGGTTCAGAAAGCACCCTTTTTAAAAATGGTGTAAATCCGTTCAGTAGTTGCTGAGAAAATCCAAAATAAAAGTTTCAATATCTATGGCCGCGGTGGATCCACTGCCCTCCCGATCCACGAGCTGCATGCTAATTGGCTGTCAACACTCCAAACCAGGAAGCGTTGGCAGCCATCTTGTGCCTCGGTAGAACCAAGGCACAAGAAATCAGTAAAACAAGTGCGCAAAACGCAAAAGGGGCAGGGTAGAAACACCCTGACCCCCTAGGCCTGCTCAGGGGTCCCACAAGGACCCCAGGGCCCCAAAATTTGTTTTTGTTTTTAAATTGGCGGGATGCGCTTAGGGTGCGCGGACCCCGCTTAGAAAAAAAAAAATGAAGCGCGGTCTCCCGCGCTTCGTGGTTAATTGGCCCCCGGGTGGGCCAAGTCCCGAGGGCATGTGGGGGTTTATTTAATAATATGGGGCCTCTAAGGCCCCCAAGCCCAGGGACCGCCACCCCTGGGGCTTTAAAAAATAATGGTGCGAAAGGGCTCTCGGCCTCCCGCAGCCCGGGGACCGCCACTCCCGGGGCTTCTTTTTATAAATAAAATTACCTGTGTGGGGGCTCGAGCCCCCACATGCCCGAGACCGCCACCTCCCGGGGCACTAAATATTTCAATATGGGGTCCGTTATGGACCCCGAGCCCGGGGACCACCACCTCCCGGGGCTTTGCCAATGGAGGGAGAGGGGCCGCGCGGCCCCTCCTGGAGCCCTTGATGGCCCTGGGGACCACCACCCCCAGGGCCATCTCCTGCAGTGTCCCGGGGTGCCTACCCCGGGACACTGTAGTCTGCTATGACAGGGCAGGAGCCTCGTGGCTCCCGTTCAGTCATACTAAACTGCTTTGGTTTTGGAACAGAGAGCAGGAAACCTGCTCTCTCTTCCAAAAACCAAAGCACATTGCTTTCCACATGGGGAGCTGCATCTTAGCAGCTCCCCATGTGGAGGCTGTCATGCCGGCTCCAGAGGGACGCGGGGAGCCGGCGGGACCGTGGGGGGATTGGGGACCCCCACGGTCCCCAACGAGAGGGCCAGCCCCGGGGGATGGGGTCCCCGGGGCTAGTAGTGGCCCCTCCCCTACAAATTAAAAATGTAAAAAAAAACGACCTAAAGGCCGGCCCCGGGGGATGGGGTCCCCGGGGCCTTAAATGGCCTGAGGAGGCGGGCCACGCAGCCCCTCCAAATATTTTAATTTTTAAAAAAGAGGGCATGCCCCAGGGGATGGGGTCCCGGGGTCAATAGAGGCCCAGGGAAGGGGGCCACGCGGCCCCCTTCCCGTTTTTTATTTAAAAAAAAAGAAAATCCTCAGGCCCGGAAGTGGGTCCCGGGGCCAAAAGTGGCAGAGGAAGGGGCCAAGCAGCCCCCTCCCATACAAAAAATAAATAAATTTAAAAAAAAAAGACCGGCATCGTGCCGGAGGCCCGCCCCCTCCCTGCAGCAGTCTGCAAACGCGCCCCCTGGTGCGTTTTAAGAAGAAGTAATTCCCCTTGAATACTAGGGATCCCTGAGGGCCAACTAGCCCACCAGGAATCTCCAGTATGCGCCAGAGGCTGCGTTGCAAAGAGGTGTACAGAGGCCACGCCCCTTTTACACCTCTTTGCAACGCAGCTCTGTGGCGCTTTGGAGGTACATGGTGGGCTAGTTGGACTCCAGGGACCCTCAGGATTCAAGGGGACTTAATCCCCCAACTTAAAACGCGCCACGGGGCGCGTTTGCACAGTGGTGAAGGGAGGGGTGGGGCTTCAGGTGACATGTGTGCAAACAGGCACCGTGGCGCGTTTTAAGATGGGGAATTAAATCCCCTTCAATCCTGAGGGTCCTGAGGGCCAACTAGCCCACCAGGTAACTCCCAGTAAGCGCCACGGAGCTGCGTTGTAGAGTGTTGTAAAAGGGGCGTGGCCTCTGAACACCTCTCTGCAACGCAGCTCTCTAGCGCATACTGGAGGTATCTGGTGGGCTAGTTGGCCCCTAGGGACCCTCGGGATTGAGGAGGAATTAATTCTCCAACTTAAAACGCGCCACAGGGCGTGTTTGCAGACATGTCACCTCGGGCCCCACCCCCTTCCTTCACCATTCTGTAAATATTCCTCTAAAATCAGCCGGTACTACGAATTCCGATTTACTCACCTGTTATCAGGAGAGACCTCAGTGCTGCATCTTTGAGCCCAGTACTGATCCTGAAAAGTAATTCTAACCAGTACTTACCAGTAACTTGAATTTCCTTCCATAGGCTAACATTGACTGGTTTCACTTGGAAATTCTTCTAAGTGTGGAGTTTTGGAACTTTATAATATTCCTCTAAAATCAGCCGAACTACGAATTCCGATTTACTCACCTGTTATCAGGAGAGACCTCAGTGCTGCATCTTTGAGCCCAGTACTGATCCTGAAAAGTAATTTTAACCGTACTTACCAGTAACTTGAATTTCCTTCCATAGGATATCATTGCCTGCTTTTTGCTGAAAACGTTTCTGTGTCGATTTTTGAAACCTACAAATATTCCTCTAAAATCAGCAGAACTACGAATTCCGATTTACTCACCTGTTATCAGTAGATACCTCAGTGCTGCATCTTTGAGCCCAGTACTGATCCTGAAAAGTAATTCTAACCGTACTTACCAGTAACTTGAATTTCCTTCCATAGGCTAACATTGACTGGTTTCACTTGGAAATTCTTCTAAGTGTGGAGTTTTGGAACTTTATAATATTCCTCTAAAATCAGCCGAACTACGAATTCCGATGTACTCACCTGTTATCAGGAGAGACCTCAGTGCTGCATCTTTGAGCCCAGTACTGATCCTGAAAAGTAATTTTAACCGTACTTACCAGTAACTTCAATTTCCTTCCATAGAATATCATTGCCTGTATTTTGCTGAAAAAGTTTGTGTCGATTTTTGAAACATACAAATATTCCTCTAAAATCAGCAGAACTACGAAATCCGATTTACTCACCTGTTATCAGGAGATACCCCAGTGCTGCATCTTTGAGCCCAGTACTGATCCTGAAAAGTAATTCTAACTGTACTTACCAGTAACTTGAATTTCCTTCCATAGGCTAACATTGACTGGTTTCACTTGGAAATTCTTCTAAGTGTGGAGTTTTGGAACTTTATAATATTCCTCTAAAATCAGCCGAACTACGAATTCCGATTTACTCACCTGTTATCAGGAGAGACCTCAGTGCTGCATCTTTGGGCCCAGTACTGATCCTGAAAAGTAATTTTAACCGTACTTACCAGTAACTTGTATTTCCTTCCATAGGAATCCATTGTCTGGTTTTCAGCAGAAAAGTTTCAAAGTGTCGATTTTCACAAACTACAAATATTCCTTAAAAATCGCCTGTTTGACTTAAACGCATTCTTTCAACTGTTTACAGGAGATGCACCAGTGCTGGATCCAGGATCCACCACTGAGTAAGAAAAAGTAACGATAACACAACTTACCTGCTAAGTGAATGTCCTCCCATAGGATAACATTGGTGATTCTATGTGAAAAAGTTTCTGTGTCAACTTTTAAAATACAATAATATTCCTTAAAAATCACTACTGTAACCAAAACGCTTTTACTCAACTGTTTACAGGAGATGTCCCAGGACTGAATCTAGGATCCAGTCCTGTGGTTAGAAAAAGTAATCCATAAAGTAACTAATTGCATTTAACTATAAATTCACATTGAGCTCAATGTTGCATTGTGTTTGAAATTGTGTTGCCCATTGCAACAACTGTAACTACTGTACTTAAAAGTCTATTGCCTATTTGCAAAGTATTTAAACTAAAGTAATTCATTCTGAGAAAGTATATTTTGTAATGTAATGTATAATGTAATTACAATGTAATTTAAAAATAAAATATCTAAAAATAAATAGTTTAAAAAATGTAGTAAATCAGTATCAAAAAAATAAATATAACAATTAATACATTTAAAAATTGTCATTTACAAAACCTTTGAAATTCACTGAAAAAAACCATAGGTTTCAGACATGTTATAGTTAGGAATTAGCATTTAAAAAACCTTTGAAATTCACTGAAAAAAACATAGGTTTCAGGCACGTTATAGTTAGAAATTAGCATTTAAAAACCTTACAAATTCACTGAAAAAAACAGGTTTTAGGGACAGTTATAGTTAGTTGGACATTGCACTCGTACAAAACCCGTGAAATTCCCCCGTTATAGTTAGTTCAGCTAACTATAACTCGCGCCCACAATGCACTGCTGATGACGTCACATATTACATCACTCATGACATGGTCAGCGACATCACTGATGACATCACTGATGACATCTCAAATGACATCACTGATGACATCACTGATGACATCATCCACGTGATAATCTGATGCACCTCCTCACACCCTAATATAACCTTTGATACACCCACTCTAAATTACAGACTGCCATTCGCAAAACCATAGACACTCCAACACCAATAACTACATACCCACTCACTTATTCTTAGGTCTACACACACATCCACTCACTCACCCGTACAGTCACTCATACTTACGGTCACTCAGTACAGGACTATCATATGCACTCATACTCCTATATAGACACTCAAACACCGCCACTCATCCATAGAGGTACTCACACACCTAGTCAGTCATGCAAATAATTAAACCCATTGCCATTTACTCACCTATACAGTTATACACACACCAGCTCACTTACTCATACAAATACTAGCACATTCTTACGCTCTTATACAATCACTGATACAAGCACACACTCATCCATACAGTCACTCTCACAATCACACACTCTCGCTTATAGCTATTTATGTACTGCAACACACATATATACTGCCTTTCACATATGTAGTTACTCACACATGTACCACTGGGACATACATTCACTCACTAACACACTCTTACACACACTTACCCACCCATACAGTCTATCACAGATGCACTCTTGAAACCATCCACCCAGTGAATCACCCACTCACACATCTATGCACAGAGTCGCACACACCCCACCCACACAAACACTCAGGCACCCATACAGATACTCAGACAACCAATCAATAACTCATATAGACACTCATGTAGCTATTCACAAACCCACGCAGCCACTTGCACAGCAACAGACAGACGGATACAGACATTCACCCAGTTTAGTCACTAACCCATGCATTCAGTAAGATACGTTTAATCACTCACTTATAGAGTTAGTCACGCACCTACTAAATCATCCATACAGACACTTATACACCCACTGATTCTTCAATACGCCTTTCCCTATATATATTAAAAATATTTAAACTTTACAAAAACACAGAGTCACTGGATGATGTCATCAGTGATGTCATTTGAGATGTCATCAGTGATGTCATCAGTGATGTCACTGACCATGTCATGAGTGATGTAATATGTGACGTCATCAGCAGTGCATTGCGGGGGCGCGAGCTATAGTTAGCTGAACTAACTGTAACGGAGGAATTTCACGGGTTTTGTATGAGTGCAATGTCCAACTAACTATAACTGTCCCTAAAACCTATGGTTTTTTCAGTGAATATATATATACATAAATACATGTCTTGGAATTATGCCAGGAAATAAACGACAAGCAGGTATTTAAAAAGCAAAGTGAAAGCAGGACTTTCAGTCTGTGTTTCCCTGTTTAAAACTCATGATTAATATAGAAACCCATTGGAGGGCAAGAACTATGCAAACACTACAAATACCGCAATGCCTTGGGAAAATAGCACACCGGAGGCTGGAGCACACCAGGCTCATTAAGTGAACAGAGCAGGAAGCGGTGACTGTGGTGCTTTTAATATTGAAATCTCACATGCCTTTGAAAAAGGAGAAATGTTCTCTGAAACGCGTCAGGCAAGAGACAAGCAGTGAACTGGAAAAAAGCCTCGGACTAAAATGCTTGCTTTACTTTAAATAAATGTTGGAGTTCCAACTTATCTGCATGGAGTGCGGGCTCATTTGCAGGGCAAACTTTGGATGATTTATACACGGCAGGTCCAGCCGTGGAGTCGACGCACCACCCTGAAAAAGAGAAAGGGATTGTGTCTTGGAATTATGCCAGGAAATAAACGACAAGCAGGTATTTAAAAAGCAAAGTGAAAGCAGGACTTTCAGTCTGTGTTTCCCTGTTTAAAACTCATGCTTAATATAGAAACCCATTGGAGGGCAAGAACTATGCAAACACTACAAATACCGCAATGCCTTGGGAAAATAGCACACCGGAGGCTGGAGCACACCAGAGGCTCATTAAGTGAACAGAGCAGGAAGTGGTGACTGTGGTGCTTTTAATATTGAAATCTCACATGCCTTTGAAAAAGGAGAAATGTTCTCTGAAACGCGTCAGGCAAGAGACAAGCAGTAAACTGGAAAAAAGCCTCGGACTAAAATGCTTGCTTTACTTTAAATAAATGTTGGAGTTCCAACTTATCTGCATGGAGTGCGGGCTCATTTGCAGGGCAAGCTTTGGATGATATATATATATATATACATACATACATTCATATATATCATGCATGCAAATAAGAAGCAGAGAACTCTGGGTAGTTCTCAAGTTAAGGTGGAAAGCAGCTCCTGTATAGAGCACCCTCAACACTAGCACTAGACACTCTAAATTTGCTCACCTCAAATGTCTGCTTTTCTATCAAAGTCTTTAAGCGTAGGATTAGCACAGGGCCATCCACGCTGAGATAGAAAGGGACAAAGTCTTTTGCCATTTCTACAGCAAAGTTTTTAGGCGTAGGACTAGCACAGTGCTATCCATGCAGAGCTGTAAAATGACAAAAGCCTTTTGCCACTCCAGGTACTGTATTACAGCTTTGAATTGGTAAAATACCCCTTCGTGTGTGGCATCTTCAGAGGGGCAACCTCTTGCTTTGTATGATACATGGCCAGTCCAGCCACGAAGATGCCCCGCCGTGAACAGGCAGATCTATGGTGCTCGGAACCGCGAGCACAGGAAGGAATGAAGGGGGCCTTTGCTGCCAGAATATATTGGGAGCAGGACAGTCATTTCCTCATTGCTTCCACCCACTTGGGTTAAGTGATATTAATCCCACTGGGGTGGAAATTACTACACGGAATGTGCGGCACCCACTGGGGTTAGATGGAACTACAATTCTTGGCACTATATGTATGGACTACTATAACCAGGAGGCCACTCGTACTGACGCCCATTGGGGCGGGATTTCGAAATTGAATAAATTTGGTGTTCCGATAAAGTCTGCTGTCTCCGTGCATTGTTGAGCCAGTGATCAAGAGCAGGAAGCATGCTCGAAACTCATTTGGCAGTTTTAAATGGAAGCGTGGGGGAAAGCTGACACTGCTGCTTCCAGTGGTGTTTGTGCGTATACCCCTTTGTGTGTGGCATCTTCAATGGGGCAACCTCTTGTTTTGTAAGATACGCGGCCAGTCCAGCCGCGAAGATGCCCCGCCGCTGAACAGGCGGATCTACGGTGCTCGGAACCGCGAGCACAGGAAGGAATGAAGGGGGCCTTTGCTGCCGGAATATATTGGGAGCAGGGCAGTCATTTCCTCATTGCTTCCACCCACTTGGGGTAAGTGATATTAATCCCACTGGGGTGGAAATTACTACACTGAATGTGCGGCACCCACTGGGGTTAGATGAAACTACAAGACTCGGCAGTAGATGTTTGGACTACTATAACCAGGAGGCCACTCATACTGATGCCCATTGGGGCGGGACTTTGAAATTGAATACATTTGGTGTTCCGATAAAGTCTGCTATCTCCGTGCATTGTTGAGCCAGTGATCAAGAGCAGGAAGCATGCTCAAAACTCGTTTGGCAGTTTTAAATGGAAGCATGGGGGAAAGCTGACACTGCTTCTGCTGGTAGTGTTTGTGCATATACCCCTTCGTGTGTGGCATCTTCAGTGGGGCAACCTCTTCTTTTGTATGATACACGGCCAGTCCAGCCACGACGATGCCCCGCCACTGAACAGGCGGATCTACAGTGCTCGGAACCGCGAGCACAGGAAGGAATGAAGGGGGCCTTTGCTGCCGGAATATATTGGGAGCAGGACAGTCATTTCCTCATTGCTTCCACCCACTTGGGGTAAGTGATATTAATCCCACTGGGGTGGAAATTACTACACAGAATGTGCAGCACCCACTGGGGTTAGATGAAACTACAAGTCTTGGCAGTAGATGTATGGACTACTATAACCAGGAGGCCACTCGTACTGACGCCCATTGAGCGGGACTTTGAAATTGAATACATTTGGTGTTCCGATAAAGTCCGCTGTCTCCGTGCATTGTTGAGCCAGTGATCAAGAGCAGGAAGCATGCTCGAAACACGTTTGGCAGATTTAAATGGAAGCGTGGGGGAAAGCTGACACTGTTGCTGCCGGTGGTGTTTGCGCGTATACCCCTTTGTGTGTGGCATCGTCAGTGGGGCAACCTCTTGTTTTGTATGATACGCGGCCAGTCCAGCCGCGAAGATGCCTCGCCGCTGAACAGGCGGATCTACTGTGCTCGGAACCGCGAGCACAGGAAGAAATGAAGGGGGCCTTTGCTGCCAGAATATATTGAGAGCAGGACAGTCATTTCCTCATTGCTTCCACCCACTTGGGGTAAGTGATATTAATCCCACTGGGGTGGAAATTACTACACGGAATGTGCGGCACCCACTGGGGTTAGATGGAACTACAAGTCTTGGCAGTAGATGTATGGACTACTATAACCAGGAGACCACTCATACTGACGCCCATTGGGGCGGGACTTTGAAATTGAATAAATGTGATGTTCTGATAAAGTCCGCTGTCTCCGTGCTTTATTGAGCCAGTGATCAAGAGCAGGAAGCATGCTCAAAACGCATTTGGCAGTTTTAAATGGAAGCGTGGGGGAAAGCTGACACTGCTGCTGCCGGTGGTGTTTGTGCATATACCCCTTTGTGTGTGGCATCTTCAGTGGGGCAACCTCTTCTTTTGTATGATACACGGCCAGTCCAGCCACGAAGATGCCCCGCCGCTGAACAGGCAGATCTACGGTGCTCGGAACCGCGAGCACAGGAAGGAATGAAGGAGGCCTTTGCTGCCGGAATATATTGGGAGCAGGACAGTCATTTCCTCCTTGCTTCCACCGACTTGGGGTAAGTGATATTAATCCCACTGGGGTGGAAATTACTACACGGAATGTGCGGCACCCACTGGGGTTAAATGGAACTACAAGTCTTGGCAGTAGATGTATGGACTACTATAACCAGGAGGCCACTCGTACTGACGCCCATTGGGGCGGGACTTTGAAATTGAATAAATTTGGCATTCCGATAAAGTCCGCTGTCTCCGTGCATTGTTGAGCCAGTGATCAAGAACAGGAAGCATGCTCGAAACTCATTTGGCAGTTTTAAATGGAAGCGTGGGGGAAAGCTGACAATGCTGCTGCCTTTTGTGTTTGTGCGTATACCCCTTCGTGTGTGGCATCTTCAGTGGGGCAAACTCTTGTTTTGTATGATACGCGGCCAGTCCAGCCTTGAAGATGCCCCACCGCTGAACAGGTGGATCTACGGTGCTCGGAACCGCGAGCACAGGAAGGAATGAAGGGGGCCTTTGCTGCCGGAATATATTGGGAGCAGGACAGTCATTTCCTCATTGCTTCCACCCACTTGGGGTAAGTGATATTAATCCCACTGGGGTGGAAATTACTACACGGAATGTGCGGCACCCACTGGGGTTAGATGGAACTACAAGTCTTTGCAGTAGATGTATGGACTACTATAACCAGGAGGCCACTCGTACTTTCGCCCATTGGGGCGGGACTTTGAATTTGAATACATTTGGTGTTCCGATAAAGTCCGCTGTCTCCGTGCATTGTTGAGCCAGTGATCAAGAGTAGGAAGCATGCTCGAAACGCGTTTGGCAGTTTTAAATGGAAGCCTGGGGGTAACCTGACACTGCTGCTGCCGGTGGTGTTTGTGCGTATACCCCTTTGTGTGTGGCATCTTCAGTGGGGCAACCTCTTGTTTTGTCTATATATATATATATATATATATATATATCACTCCAACTGCCTGTTACTGCATTCGAACAGACTCCAGCATGCTCGGGTTAGCTGTTTTGAGTTTCTTTATTGTGACCACTTCTCAACCAGGTAACGCATTTCAACCGCCAAGCGGTCTTTGTCAAACCTGAGGTTGTAGCCTTTTTTCATGTTATTTATATACCAATAAAGTTTCAACAACTTTAAAGTGACAGTGCATTTACAGACTTTTAAAGTGACAAGTGCAATTTTCTATTGGAGGGATAGGGGGCTTTCGCCATGTGCAAAGTTCGCATTATTACATTATTGCAAAGTATCTAATTGTTGCCTTTGCTTGTAAAATATGTAACTCTTATGCAACATACTTTTACAAATCTAATTTCAAATGCATACTCCTGATACCTTATAGGTCCAAATTTGAGATATAGCGTTTGTACCAATGTCAACAGTGATTAAGGCCAGTGCCCGAATTTTCTGCCTTATGGATCAATATCCAAGGCATGGCAACTGTACCAATATTGACAATAGTAATCAAATATATATATATATGTTTTACCTACTGCCATTCACCAGTAGGTAGTTATAATTAGGAGCTAGTTTCCATAGGAAGAGCGTTTTTTCATTTGCTAATAACTTTGGCGTCTTTTGATGAATCCTAGCGAAAACTTTCAAAACCAGTATGAAGTTCACTCCAGCTGCTGTTTTTGAAAGTTTCATGGTGACCCTTCAAGTGGGGGGCGAGAAAAAGGGGGATCCCAAAACACGTTTTCCCCATGTTAATTTCCATAGAGATTTTAGACACAACTACAGCCCGAACTGTTGAACAGAATTCCACCATTTGGCACAAGGTAGTTGTTGGTCCAGAAAGCAACCTTTTTGTAAATTGGCATACATCTGTTCAGTAGTTTTATAAATATTAAGGACAAAACAAATTTTCATATATAGGGACGCAAAGGCTCCAGGAACCCTCCTGATCTTGTGCTGGGATCTGATTGGCTGCCAACACTTCAAACCAGTAAGTGTTGGCAGCCATCTTGGGATTCGGCTTGAGTGAGTGCCAAAAAAACATTTAAAAAAGAGAAGGGGGCAGGGTAGGAAGTCCCGACCCCCAGGCCTCTTGGAGGGCCCCAGAGGGACCCCACCAGGGCAAAAACAAGTCTTTAAAAAAAGATTTGGTGGAGCCGCATTGGAGCTGTGGCTTCTGATGGAAAAAAAGAAATGCGGGCTCCCAGGCTTCTTTAGTAGAAGGTCCACAGGTGAGCCAGGTCCCGGGGTCATGTAGCACTTAAAGGAGTGGTGCACACAGGCCCACCTCCTGGAGCTTATAAATGCCTCTGGGACCACCACCTCCCAGTGCTTATGAGTTCTTAAAGGGGGGCCTCACGGACCCACCATGCCCCGGGACCTCCACCTCTCCAAGGGTATTTAATTAGTAATGGGGGGACTCAGGGACCACCCAGGGACCACCACCTCCTAGGGGCCAAATTCATTTTTTATATGGGAGCACGGCCCCCCTCCCAGGCCTTTCTTGATTGGGGGCTCGTCAACTCTCTGGGCCACCGTGAAATAATAAATCGGGGGGCCTTGCGGACCCCTTGTGCCATGGGGACCTCCACCTACTTGGGGCTATTTAATTTGTAATGGAGGCCTCAAGGAACACCCAGACCCCCATGGAGCACCATCTCCCAGGGGCCAAAGTATTTTTATTTAAATGGGAAGGGGGGCTGCAAGGCCCCTTCCCAGGCCATTCTCGGCCCCAAAGACCACCACCTTCCTGGGGCCCGCTCTACTAGAACTAAGGAGGAGGGGCTTGTGGTCCCCTCCTGGAGCCATAGAGGCTCTGGGGAGTGCCACCCCCAAGGACCAGCTCCTGCTATGCCCCGGGGTAACGACCCCTGGGACAGAGCTTATTGCTGTGGCTTGGGGGGAGCTTTAACCACTCCTGCCAAGTTACAGCAAACTCCCTGCTTTCAGCAAGTAAGAGCTGTGAAAATGCTCTCGCCTGCTGAAATCGGGGCATTTGTCTGTTTCTCTGCCCACTGACAAGTGAGAAGGGAAACAGACTGTTGGACTTGGCCCTTTTTGCAGGGTCATCTCAGAACTTTTTGCCTTCCTCTGGTATTTTTTCTGACCTGTCGTTGGTGGTTTTAGGACTCTGGGCACTTTATCACTGCTGTTCAGTGTTAAAGTGCATGTGCTCTCTATGGTAAACTTGGTAAGATTGGTCTAGACCTGGTTGGCGTACTTATTTTACCTATCAGTCCCTTGTAAAGTGGTATCTAATATACCCAGGGCCAGTAAATTAAATGCTACTGGTGGGCTTGCAGCGCTGCTTGACCACCCACCAAAGTAGCCTTTCATATCTGTCTCAGGCCTCTGCCATTGCAGGGCCTGCACGCGCAGTTTAATGCTGCTGTGACGTGGCACATAAAGTGGTTGCCACGTCTGTGACTCCCCTTTTACTACACATCAGTCACCCCTAAGGTAGGCCATTGGTAGCCCTATGGGCAGGGTGCAGTGTAGGTAAAAGGTAAAAGGTAGGACATGTGCCTTAGCTGTGTGGCATGTCCTGGAAGTGACAAACAGCCTATTTGGTTTCTCACTGCTGTGAGGCTGCCCTCTCATAGGAATGCATTGGGGATTCCCTGATATGTGCTTCAGTGGTAATTCCTGACATGAGAGGAGTAGCGTGATCAAGTTTGGTATGTTTGGAATAGTGGTGATAAATGCTGCGTAATGGTGTTAGCAGATTTATTATCACTATTTTAAAAATGCCACTTTTAGAAGTAAGCATTTCTGTGTGCTATGTTTCTTTGTGCCTGCCTGTTGTGTATTGACTGTTTGGCCTTGGAGTGACAGGGGCCGGGAAGGAGCAGTGGCTCCAGAGGGTCCGGGTGAGTCAGTGCTAGGCTGAATAGGCCGGACTGTATTTGGAGTAGTGGGAGGAGTAGCACCTGAACCTGAATAGGGCTGTGCCTTCCTTCCACAATGTTGGCTCCACCCCCCTGTGGTGTGTCTGGGGCAAGGGCCTACACTAACAATGGGGGGTGTTGTGCACTTGACAAGTGCCCCCCAGAACAGGTTTGGGCTGGGTCCAGGGCCCTGTACCAGGGCAGAACAAAGACCTTGAGTAATATAAATATTGGGGCTGTGACCCTATGTAAACTGGACTGACTTGGGTTTGGAGAGCACTCTGCCAGGAGGAACCGCCGTGGGACCCAGTTGCTGCCTGAGGGGGTGGAGGGGCTGCCCTCTGCTGGGAGGCCCTGCGTGCTGGCCTGCCTGTGCCCAGCTCTGCCCTTGTGGACTTGTGGCAAAGAGCGCTGTCTTCAAGTAGGAGACAGGCTGAGCACTCATTAATTGTGCCCTCTGAAACTAAGCACTGGTGAAGCGCCTCTGCTCCTGGGGCTGAGTGCAGGTGGAGCACTTTGGCTTTATCATTTTAATAAGCACGCTTTGAGAGCGCTGAAAAACCTGTTGCCCAAAGGAGTTGGCCCCCGCTGCAGTGGAGTGCGTGGATCACTTCAGGATTCCCTTGGTGCCCCATGTATGTGAGCCTCTGGCGTTGGCGCGTGTTGCCATACTACACTTAGTGGGCATTTTTCATATTTCAGCCGCCGCCGGAAGCCAGGCAGAAGCTACGCCTGGTTGTGGGTGCGGCCCGACTGAAAGAGAGGCAAAGGGAGGAGTTGTTGAGGCCAGTGCAGCCCCACCCGATTCCGGGGAGCGAGAGGCTACACCGCAAACACGAGGAGATGATGGACGGAGTGCTGAAACTTTTCAGACACTCACCCCCAGTCACAGATCTGGGTTGAATCCATCATCATTCTTTAGCTCACTTCGCCACCCCAGTTCAGACACAACTATATGCAAATCAGTTTTGACCCTGTGCCTCATGGGAACAGTCCAGCCCGAATTGCCAAGCCATGTCTTCCCTGGACCGGAAACAAGCATTCTGGGACCAGTTTCGGGCTAACAGCCCTCATCAGCCAGGCTAGCTTGAATCCAGTGGCAAAGTGAGCAAGGGACCCACGTCTGGGCATACCCTGCCAACTTAGGGTGAACAAAGCAAGCACAAGGAGATGATGGACAGAGTGCTGAAACTTTTCAGACACTCACCCCCAGTCACAGATCTGGGTTGAATCCATCATCATTCTTTAGCTCACTTTGCCACCCCAGTTCAGAAACAGCTATATGCAAATCAGTCTTGACCCTGTGCCTCATGGGAACAGTCCAGCCCGAATTGCCAAGCCATGTCTTCCCTGGACCGGAAACAAGCATCCTGGGACTGGTTTCGGGCTAAAAGCCCTCATCAGCCAGGCTAGCTTGAATCCAGTAGCAAAGTGAGCAAGGGACCCACGTCTTGGCATACCCTGCCAACTTAGGGCGAACAAAGCAAACACAAGGAGATGATGGACGGAGTGCTGAAACTTTTCAGACACTCACCCCCAGTCACAGATCTGGGTTGAATCCATCATCATTCTTTAGCTCACTTCGCCACCCCAGTTCAGACACAGCTATATGCAAATCAGTCTTGACCCTGTGCCTCATGGGAACAGTCCAGCCCGAATTGCCAAGCCATGTCTTCCCTGGACTGGAAACAAGCATCCTGGGACCGGTTTCGGGCTAACAGCCCTCATCAGTCAGGCTAGCTTGAATCCAGTGGCAAAGTGAGCAAGGGACCCACGTCTGGGCATACCCTGCCAAATTAGGGCGAACAAAGCAAACACAAGGAGATGATGGACGGAGTGCTGAAACTTTTCAGACACTCACCCCCAGTCACATATCTGGGTTGAATCCATCATCATTCTTTAGCTCAGTTCGCCACCCCAGTTCAGACACAGCTATATGCAAATCAGTCTTGACCCTGTGCCTCATGGGAACAGTCCAGCCCGAATTTTCCATGCCGCGCACTGCAGCAAGGACGGCACCGTGAGTTGGCGGGCCGCTCCCAACGTGAGGACTGACCGAACCAGTTCTCTTGGGGAAGGTGAAGCAGCGGCGCCACAGGGTCACGGGCAGCCACCTTCTCATCTGCTCGAGGGAGACAGAGACCGGGCTGCTCGACCCCGAGGGGGGGTTCCAAGGATTCTGATTCACCGAGGACGCCGTGTGAGTGGGCTGGAAGCCTAGACAAGAGAGGAGCTCGGGGTGAAACCTCAAAGGAGGCCCTTGAGCAGAATTGCTCTACATTTCTGTCATGGTCACAGCTGTGCTGCATGATCGCGGGCAGCAGCATTCTTATCATAGCACTGGGGGCATTCTCCCATGAAGGAGATCGGGTGAGTTTCACCCCCACCCCCTTGTGGCACTGGGCGGTGGGGACATTCTTTAGCAGCCGCAAGGGAGGTACGTGTGTGTCTTCTACTCGACCGGCTGTATTTGGGGCCCTAGTATTTGGGTACATGTCAGGTGCCCTCACAAGGGAGAGAGGGGAGACCTGGTTACGTACGGGTCATGTGCCTATGAGTTGAGGCAGTTGCCTGATGGGGGCACGATATTTCCCTAGTACGTAGAACTGGCCAGTGTGATACTTTGGTGTACTGCTATTAAATCTGTGTATGTATAATGTGATATGCTGAGTACCACTATGAGATTTATTCCTAATGTATTCATGCTAAGTGTACCCTTACCAGTTGTTACTGGTTTTCTTCACAAACTGTGAGTTTTGGTGCTGTGACAGTGGCCCGATTGGCCATGTGGTGTACATAATCCCTGTAAAGTCATGCCAGGTTCCAGGTGGCACAGTGTATATATGTGATTATGTTCTAATGTGTTTTATGGATAATACAAAGGCTATTTTTACATAACCTTGTGTGGAGTTTCTTTTGTGGTGTGTCTAGTGTGTCGCTGTTGTGTGTGTGTGTTGCGCTAACGCTTTACACATTGCCTCTGGGATAAGCCTGACTGCTCGTGCCAAGCTACCAAGTGGGTGAGCAGGGGTTATCTTCAGCGTGTAACTCCCTTGCCCTGACTAGAGTGGTGGTTTCTGCCTGGCTTAGGCGCATGCCCTAGACAACCAGAAATCCCATTTCTAACATTGGTCGTCAGCGGTGGGGATAGGACTTGCGTTTGCGCAATACCACAGTGATGCATGGTTGCTCTACAAACTCTGCTTTTAGACAAATCACGTATTTGGGGATTTGTCCTGATTTTTTTTAAATTTCTCCTCAAAGTGTCATTTTGAATTGTGTATTCCTGCTTCAGCTCAGATGCCTAGGTCTCTTGTTTTCCACTGTGGGTTGTGTATCCTGCCAAAATGGAATCTACCTTTAGCATACATGATCTGTTGGAATACAGTCTAGAGGAATTAAAGGGGTTCTGCAGGGAGAGGAACATAGCAGTGAGTTGGATAGAAACTCAGGTAGAACTTCAGAAAGCCCTGCTCAGGTGGCAAGAGTGCAAATGGGAACGTAAGGACTATTATAGGGCCAAGTACTATGCTGACAAGTTCCCATAAGAAGCGTCAACAGAGGTCAGCGAGGGTGGTGAGTCTGAGGGTGGCCCTGAAGAGTCTGAGGGGGAGGAAGGAAATGACAGGGCAGGGACGCCAGTAGGTAGTGAGGACCCCGTAGAGAGAGAGTCCCTTGCTGGGTCTAGTGCTAGGGTTAGTGCCCCATCTCTTTGTCCCCAGAGGAGTTGGTGGACAGGCAGAAGGAAAGGGAGCACCAGCTGGAGTTAGAGAAGCTCAAATTGGAGCATTCCAAGCTGGGTTCAGCACTAGCACAGCTAGCGGTGGAGGAGAAATAGTTAGAGACTGAAAGGGTCCTAGTGCAGGAGAGGATGGCAGAGGCAGAAAGGGCCGTCACCAGAGAAAAGCTAGCACTTGAGCTAAGTTGTCCCCTGAGTGTAGTTTCAGGGGTCTGGATTCACCAGTGAGGGTGGAGTCCAGTGGTGGCAGCAATATAGAGTCCAGTGTAGGAAATTTCACTCCCAGATCCCAGAGCATGGTACCTAGTTCCCAGGAAGAGGGTGTCACACCTGAAGGGTATAGGTTGAGGTTCAGGGGCAGTAGGAAACTGTCTCACCAGTCTTGGGGGGAGTTTGTGGATGAATGTTGTGATGCACTGGAAGGTTGGGTGATGGGTAGCACAGCAAATGATTTTGAAGGGCTGTTCAATCTGATTGTCAGAGAGCACATGTTCCGTTGCTGTTTTCCAGGGCTACGCCAACACCTGTTAGAGTGTGAGTTCTCTGATCCCAGGGAACTTGCACGGGAGTCAGACCTCCGGGTGAGTGCCAAAGGGTCTGAGAAGGCATTTGGGAGCGACCCTAAGGGGAGTGGCTCAGGTATTTCCCAGCCGAGAGTGGTGGGAAAGGTTCTTAGTATCCCAGATAGGTCCCGGTGTAGTGGGAGGGGTGTAGGGACTCACGTAAAGTGCCCCTTGTAAAGTGATAGCTGGTGATAGGATTATATATTCTACAGAAGCCTTAAATGCGCGTCGGCCCCCATTGTGCTTATCAGAAGGTAATACTGTTATTCCTTGTTGTGGGGACCACGCTTGTGATTCATGTGGTTTCATGCCGAATTCCGATCTCCCGGGCAGGAGCCCGATCAGTCTGGCTTCCAGGTCCTTGTGTGTGCGTGCCGCTCTTATTAATGTACGATCTCTTAGGAAGCATCATTCGGATGTCTTTGATCTGATTTTGGATAATGACTTGGATCTGTTGTTCATCACGGAGACTTGGTTAGATGATACCTCGAATCCTATTGTGGCTTTAGCCACCCCCGCAGGATATAAGTTGTCCCGCCTTGACCGAAAGGTTGGAAGGGGTGGGGGGTAGCTATTCTTTATAAGGATAGGTGGTCTCTTCATAAAGAGGACCTTAATGATTGGGCGGGTAGTGAGGTTTTGGATTTTAGCCTCCGACTCTCCGCTCATGTCACGCTGGGAGGTTCGCTTATTTACCGTCCCCCGGCTTGGCAAGTACTTTTCTTATTTCTTGCAGTGATGCGATAGCTGAGCGTGCGCTTCGCTATTCACATTATCTGGTTTTGGGGGATGTCAATCTCCATCTCGATCAAACAGAGAATAGAGATGTTATGGATTTTCTGGATTCACTTAAATTGGCCCAACTCTCACAAGGGGTTTGTTACCCCACACATCTGGGCGGCCATATATTGGACCCCATTTGTGCCAATTTTTCTATTCAGGTGGATCAGCCTCTCCCAGTTTCTTGGTCAGACCATTCTCTCATTTGCTTTTCGTGGGAAGTCCCGCAGCAGTCTGTGCCTATGCGATCCATTATTCCACCAGCCTTTCAAAAAATTGACCCCTTGCAGTTTAATAGTGTTCTGGCTTCTTCTCGTCCCACCTGTTCGCAGGAGCTGGAAGGGAACTTGGTGGGATTTACGGAGTGGATTTCCAATTCTGTGACTGCGCTTTCTCATTCACGCGCCCCAGGACTGGCCAGAGAGTCCCCCTCTAAACCCTGGTTCTCGCCTGAGCTCCACTCTCTGAAACACGATTGTAAAGTTCTGGAGAGACGATGGCGCTCCAATAACTACTGTCTGTTGGCTAAACTTGCTCTTAGATCTAAACAAAAAAGTTACTATAGGGCGATTGCGGGTGCAAAAAGCAGTTATTATTCCGCCCGCATAGAACAGGCTAATAACAATACTAAAGAAATATTCTCAATAGTGCAGAGTTTTGTGGCTCCCTGTGCCTTGGTCTGCTCATTGCCTGTATCGGAGACTTGGTGCAATACTCTTGCTAAGTTCTTTCGGGACAAAATTCAGACCATCCAGGAGACCTTTTTCGCTGACTCTGGAGGACCTTTAGCTCTTCCCATCCCTTTGTGGCTCCTTCGGGCTCTATTGCCAAACTTCTGACTTTCTCCTCTGTCGAACTGGCATGCACTCTTAAAATTCTTAAGGGTCTGAAATCTGGCTCACCCACCGATCCATGTTCAGCTAGGCTTTTAGCTCTTTCCGCCGACACCATTAACACAGTTGTTAACAATATTGTCAATATGTCCCTGTTGGAGGGCCGGGTGCCGGTCACATGGAAACAGGCTAAGATTCTCCCCTTTTAAAAAGCCCTCACTAGATGCCTTGAGCCCTGGCAACTACCGCCCAATTTCCCTTCTGCCTAGTCTTGCTAAGGTGTGTGAGAAGGTAGTCACAGGACAACTCACGGATTATGTGGAAGGTGCTGGTCTACTACATCCTGCACAGTCGGGCTTTCGAGCCTCATATAGCACAGAATCCGCGTTGGTGGAGGTGTCGGAGGCCATTCGGGAGTGTCTGGACGGCGGCGGGAGGGCAGCTTTGATTATGCTGGACCTCTCGGCGGCGTTTGATACAGTGCCTCACTCCCTACTTTTGGCTCGCCTTTTGGAGATTGGTATTGTGGGTGCGGCCCTAAGCTGGCTTACCTCTTTCCTGGCGGACCGTTCACAGCTGGTTTGGCTTCCACCGTGCGCCTCCTCCCCCCAACCTGTGGCTACTGGAGTTCCGCAGGGTTCGTCCCTTAGCCCCTCCTCTTTAACATTTATGTTACTCCGCTGATGTATCTAGCGGAAGAGCTGGGGGCTAAGGTGATTGCCTATGCGGATGACACTCAGCTTCTGTTCACTTGGGAGGGTGCTGATGCTGATGTGTCCTCTGCTCAACACTGTTTGCTCTCGGTTTTCTGCTGGTTGGCACAGGCCCAGCTAAAATGTAATGAAGAGAAATCAGAAATACTTTTGTTTGGGAAATTTCCTTCTAATTTTAGAGAGCTACTGTGGCCCCCAGGGTTTCCGTTGCCGTGTTTGGTGGGTGCTACCGCAAAAACCTGGGCGTTTGGTTTGAGGAAAATCTAACCTTTGCCACCCATATCAAGAAGCTGGCGGGGTCCTGCTTTGGGATTCTAAAGTCTTTGAGGAAATTTCTCCCTCTGCTCCCTAGGGCAGCAAGGAAACCGTGGTCCGGGCCCTGATTTTGTCTCGCCTGGACTACGCCAATGCTTTGTATGTAGGGTCCCCTGGCTATCTGCTGAACAAGCTTCAGGTGGTGCAGAATGCGGCGGCCCGCCTCTTGCTTGATCTTCCCAGGAGGAGTAGCGTTCGCCTCCATCTGCGCTCCTTGCACTGGCTTCCTGTGGAGCGCGGATCAAATTTAAGGTCCTATCAATTGCCCATAATGCCCTTTATCGCCGGGGACCCACCTATCTGCAAAAGAGGTTTTCTTTTTATGTGCCGACAAAACAGTTGCGTTCCTCTTCGCAACTATTGATCCAGGTTCCTCGTTTTGCTCGGCAAAGGCTGGGTGGCTGCTCTCTTGTTCGTAAGGCGGCCCTTAGCTGGAATACACTGCCTCTGGCTCTCCGCTGCATCTCAGATTCTCGTATCTTTAAAAAAAGTTGAAAACCTTCCTGTTTTAAGCTCAGAATCTTGATTCGCTCAGGTGACCGCGCCGGGAAACTCCTTGGAGTAGCCGAGCGCGTTATAAATGCATATAACATAACATAACATAACATAACGTCCTGTCTCCGTGGAGAAGGAGTGAGAATGGGATGCGTCCTAAGGTGCCTGAAACCCAGTCTCAGGACCTGGAGGGTTCCCTAAGGGAACACCAGGTGGGGAGCCTAGGCTGTACTGGTAGGCCATCCATTGAGGGGGATCTACTAGTGTCAGGAGAACTTGGAGTGTCTGTAAGCAAAGCTTCACCAGTTCTGTTGCCTGGCGGTGCCACTCATGAGTGGAGGGTGCAGAAGTCCAGATGGAGGGGTGAGAGGGGGATGCGGTACCCAGTGGGAGAACCAGTGGGTCAGGGGCCATCCCTAAGGGCTGAGCCTTGTAGGAGTGACCATGGTGACACGCATTCGTTTTGGGGGTCTACACGCACGGTAAGATGGGCAGGGGTCAGGAGATCAGCACCAGGCAGACTGTTACGCAACACATGAGTTATGTGTTACCCTTGGGGGGGCATGCGTGCTCCCCAGGAAGTCCTGGTTTGCCAGGCAAGTGCTCAGCCGCAGGGTGTAGTCCCTGGGTTGGGAGGCCAGTTCAGGAGGTTATGCCTGACCTGGAGGGAAGGATATCTGTAAGTGGTGTCCCTACTGTTTTGTCTTCTGGGGGTACCACTCCAGGTGGGAGGGTGCAGAACTCTGGAAGGGGGTGCAGAGGGAGGGAGTCCTCACCTCTGGCCCCGGTTCAACCTGAGGGTTTCGTCCCTAGAGTGGGAGACCAGTTGCAGGGTCAAGGTCCCGAACTGGTGGGAGAATTGTGTGGGAGGGCTGATTCCAGCACCCTGATAGTTTTATGTTCTGAGGGTGCCTCTCCTAGGAGAAGAGTGCAGAACCCCAGAAGGAGGGGTAGAGGGAGGAAAGCCTCACCCATGACCTCTGGTCAGCCTGAGGGTGCAGACCCTGGGTTGAGGGATTAGTGGCAGTATAGAACTGAACTGGTGAGAGGTAGAGTGGAGAATGGATACTATGTACCTGGGGCTACTGCTCCCCACTCTGTGAGATGGCAAGGACCAGAGACATCTGGATGGCCTAGGGCCTGGTCCTGACCGCGGACAGGTAGGGAGTCCCAGAGGGGTTGCTTAGTTGGTCCTGGGAGCTTTGACAGAGGGAACCACATGGGTTCAGATTGGCGTAGAACTGGAGTGTGCCCCTGCAGTTGTGGGCCTGTGTCTGTGTTCTATTGCCCCAAGCAGGGAAGCCCATCAAGGTATTTACTGGTCTACCCTGTCTTTAGGCTGGAAATGGGTTGTGTTGGACTTGGCCCTTTTTGCAGGGTTATCCCAGAAATTTTTGCCTTCCTCCGGTATTTTTTCTGGCCTGTCGTTGGTGGTTTCAGGACTCTGGGCACTTTATCACTGCTGTTCAGTGTTAACGTGCATGTGCTCTCTATGGTAAACTTGGTAAAATTGGTCTACACCTGTTTGACATATTTAATTTACCTATCAGTCACTTGTAAAGTGGTATCTCATCTACCCAGGGCCAGTAAATTAAATGCTACTGGTGGGCTTGCAGCGCTGCTTGACCACCCACCAAAGTAGCCTTTCAAACCTGTCTCAGGCCTCTGCCATTGCAGGGCCTGCGCACGCAGTTTACTGCTGCTGTGACGTGGCACATAAAGTGGTTGCAACGTCTGTGACACCTCTTTTACTACATATCAGTCACCCCTAAGGTAGGCCCTAGCTAGCCCTATGGGCAGGGTCCAGTGTAGGAAAAAGGTAAGACATGTGCCTTAGCTGTGTGGCATGTCCTGGTAGTGACAAACAGACTATTTAGATTCACTGCTGTGAGGCTGACCTCTCAAAGGAATGCATTGGGGATTCCCTGATATGTGCTTCAGTGTTAGCTCCTGACATGAGAGGAGTAGCGTGATCAAGTTTGGTATGTTTGGAATAGTGGTGATAAATGCTGCGTAATGGTGTTCGCAGATTTATTATCACTATTTTAAAATGCCCCTTTAAGAAGTAAGCATTTCTGTGTGCTATGTGCCTTTTTGCCTGCCTGTTGTGTATTCACTTTCTGGCCTTGGAGTGACAGGGGCTGGGGAGGAGCAGTGGCTCCAGAGGATCTCGGTGAGTCAGCACTAGGCTGAATAGGCCTGATCTGCATTTGGAATAGTGGGAGGAGTAGCACCTGAAACTGAATAGGGCTGTGCCTGCCTTCCACAATGCTGGCTCTGCCCCCCTGTGGTGTGTCTGGGGCCAGGGCCTACACTAACAATGGGGAGTGTTGTGCACTTGACAAGTGCCCCCCAGAACTGGTTTGGGCTGGGTCCAGGGCCCTGTACCAGGGCAGAACAAAGACCTTAAGTAATATAAATATTGGGGCTGTGACCCCATGTATACTGGACTGACTTGGGTTTGGAGAGCACTCTGCCAGGAGGAACCGCTGTGAGACCCAGTTGCTGTCTGAGGAGGTTGGAGGGGCTGCTCTCTGCTGGGAGGCCCTGTGTGCTGGCCTGCCTGTGCCCAGCTCTGCCCTTGTGGACTTGTGGCAAAGAGCGCTGTCTTCAAGTTGGAGACAGGCTGAGCACTCATTGATTGTGCCCTCTGAAACTAAGCACTGGTGAAGCGCTTCACACTCTCTGCCTCTGCTCCTGGGGCTGAGTGCAGGCAGAGTGATTTGGCTTCATCATTTTAATAAGCGCGCTTTGAGAGCGCTGAAAAACTGTTGCCCAAGGAGTTGGCCCCTGCTGCAGTGGAGGGCGTGGAGCGCTTCAGAATTCCCTTGGTGCCCCATGTATGTGAGCCTCTGGCGTGGGCGTGTGTTGCCATACCGCACTTAGTGGGCGTTTCTCATATTTCACCTGCCGCCGGAAGCCAGGCAAAAGCTACGCCTGGTTGTGGGTGCGGCCCGACTGAGAGAGAGGCAAAGGGAGGAGTTGTTGAGGCCATTGCAGCCCCACCCGATTCCTGGGAGCACGAGGCTACACCGGCGTTTCCAGGCTGCGCACTGCAGCAAGGACGGCACCGTGAGTTGGTGGGCCGCTCTCAACGTGAGGACTGACCTTGCCAGTTCTCTTGGGGAAGGTGAAGCAGCGGCGCCACAGGGTCACAGGCAGCCGCCTTCTCATTTGCTCGAGGGAGACAGAGACCGGGCTGCTTGATCCCAAGGATTCCGAGAGAGGAGCATGGGGTGAAACCTCGACAGAGCCCCCTGAGCAGAATTGCTCTACATTTATGGCTATTTTTACATAACCTTGTGTGGAGTTTCTTTTGTGGTGTCGCTGCTGTGTTTGTGTGTTGTGCAAACGCTTTACACATTGCCTCTGGGATAATCCTGACTGCTCGTGCCAAGCTACCAAGGGGGTGAGCAGGGCTATCTTCAGTGTGTAACTCCCTTTCCCTGACTAGAGTGGTGGTTTCCGCCTGGCTTAGGAGCATGCCCTAGCCAACCAGACATCCCATTTCTAACACAGACAAATTGTTTTCAGAGCTGCTAAACATGCAGCTCCCTGTGTCTGAAATCAATGCTGACTCCCGCAGGAGGTGGGGAGCTGGCAGGGACCATGGGGGCCTTCAGGGTTCTGGGGGTGGAGTCCCCAGTGCCAAAATCGGGCTTCTTGGTGCACAACTTGTTAGAGAATGAAGTCCCCTTGTATGCTGAGGGTCCTTTGAGGCCAAGAACCCCTCCTGTTATCTAAGTAATTCCCACACAGAAAATTGCTGAGAGCTCGTGTCAGGCTTGCCCCCTTTTCCCACCACTCTCCAAACGTTCCTCCCGGCACACTACTGGTTGGGGGATGAAGTCCCCTTGGCTGCTGGGAGTCCTTGGGGGCCAACAACCCCTCCTATTACCTCCAGTAAGTCCCACAGAGTGGGATTGCTGAGAGCCCATGGGACGCCCGGGTCCTTTTTCCACCACTCTGCAAATGCGCCTAGTAGTTATAAAAAACATAGAAATTCACTTAAATACCAAAGGTTAGAGGGACGTTATACTCAGGATATAGTTTTTAAAATGCTGTAAAAATTCACTGAAAAAGCAAAAGGTTACAGGGACGTGATAGTTAGGCTCAGATTTCACTCATACAAAACCATTGAAATTCAGCAATTATAATTACTTAAGCTAACTATAACTTATGCCCCACAATGCACTGGTTTTGACATTTCTTATTACATCACTCATGACATGGTCAGTGCCATGAATGGTGACATCAATGATGACATCTCAAATAACGTCACTGATGACATAATCTACATAATCAGTCACATACCCACTTGCACCCCCACACAACCTCTTGTACGCCCACTCACAAAACCCACATAACCACTCACATACCCATTCACAAACCCATACAAGTGCTCACACAACCACTTGCTCTTCCTTAGAGCTACTCCCAGACCCACTCACTCACTCATACAGTCACTCACACAACCACTCACTCACCTATACAGCCACTCATATAACCAGAAACTGACACACACAGGCACAAACACAGCCATGCACTCACCCATAGAGCTACTCGCACAAAGACATATTCACCTATACAGCTACTCGCACACCCACTCACACACCCATACAGCCTCTCAACACAGCTACTTATTCACCCATACAAGTACTCATACACTCACTCACACACCCAAACAACCACTTACATACCCATTCACACATCCATTCAAGCACTGCTATATCTGCTCACTCACCCATACAGTCATTCACACAGACACTTACTTTCTAATTCAACCACTCACACAACAACTCACTTAACCAAACACTCACTCAAACAGCCACTCACCCATCTTACACACTCATTTGCTCACTCATATAGCCATTCAGGTACCCACTCACTCACCCATACAGCCACTGAAATTCACTGAAAAATCCAAAGGTTACAGGGATGTTATAGTTGGGAAACAGAATAAAAAACCTTAGAAATTCTTTGAAAAAGAAAAGGTTATAGAGACGTTATAGTTAGTTTTGAATTTCACTTGTTCAAAACCAGTGAAACTCAGAAGGTATAGCTACCTCAGATAACTATAACTTACTCCCTTGCGATGCACTGCTTATGACCTCGCATGATACATCACTCATGGCATGGTCAGTGACATCACTGATGACATCACACTGTAGGAGTGAATTGCAAGCTTAACTATAAAGTCCCTGTAATCTTTTGTTTTTTCAATACATTTCTAAGGTTTTTTTCTTCTATTTCCTAACTTTTACGTCCCTGTAACCTTTGTTTTTCTTAGTGAATTTCTAAGGTTTTTTAAATTCTATTTCCTGACTATAACATCCCTATCACCTTTGTTTTTTCCAGTGAATTTCTAAGGTTTTTTTAATGTTATTTCCTAACTAGAACATTCCTGTAACTTTAGTTTTTTGTGTGAATTTAGATATAATACATTTCTAACTGTTTTTTCAAATAAAAAGTATTGGCAATATTTTTTTAATTTAAAATATGCTGGTATCTTTATCTTTGTCTTTTTTGATTTTTTTTAGTTCCGGGGTACCTTTGCGGTTCCCGCGAGACACGCTAGTCAGCCAGAACTCTATGTTTTTCTACTCCGATCACGTGATTGCAATGTAAACGCTGTGCTGAAATCATGGATTCACCAAAATGTATAAAATTAAATTTGTCCTATATACAACACTATTTCTGATTTAGTCAATAGGGTAGACATATTAGAGGAGAACAATGTGTAATAATATAATTATTTTTAAGTATGATTCAGTTGAATTACTGTTTTTAGGCACCACGAATTTGCCGATCGACACCGCAGATTAGCTCAAAAACCCAGCAAAATCTCCTCATTTCATTGGACTCATAGGGACCACACTTTTTTCCCCATTAAGCTCCACTCAAAACTATAAACTTTATTAGGAAAGAGAAAAAAGGAGGACATAACTTGGATGATTTACTGTTTTCACTGTTGTAACAGTCAAAAACTCTTGAAAATGGCTGCAGCATCAACACCTGCTCCTTCAGAAGATCCTATTCTCTTAGAAGACGAGGAGAATGAAGAATATGCAGCACAACACAGGAAGGATAGTGACGTCTTGTGATACTTCAGCATATGATCATATGAAAAGAAAGTTTCTGCGAAATCTGGCAAATGTAACATCTGTGGCAAAGAACTTTCATGAGGAACAGCTATAAATGACTGTCTCTTCCATGTGGAAGTATATTAAAACAATCCATGAGAAAACGTACCACAGGATGCTATATGATAAAGAAGCTGCTTCCCATCCTTCTGTTTCATCTCTGACTATCCACCTCAGCAACCATAACAGTGGCAGCTGTGGCCCCCAATTTGACATGCATGGCAACCCATTGTTTACAGTGTCATATGCCTGTTGGACTAAATCCAGAGGCCGAATTATGGCTACGGTGGTCCATTGGCCCGCCATAGTCGCGGTGGCGGTCTGTGGACCACCAGACTGGCTGTCCACCTGCCGTAGTATGAGCTCAGCAGTTGGACCACCACTGGATTGCTGCAACTGCAGGGGATCCCTAATCCTGCAGCTGTGGCACAGTGGTCTGAGGCAGCAATATGCTGGTGGTGCTTATGTGGCACCGCAGAGCATATTATAAGTTGCCTTACTACAACCCTAGCCACAGCGGTGAGCCCGCCTTGAAAAGGGTGGAGGCAGCTCAAGGGGCCCTTACAGGGCCCTCTTGTCGCATCTGTGCATGGAGGTGCATGCAGGGGGGCACATGTTGTGCTCCCATGTATTTATGCACCCCCAGTTCCTGCACGGGAAGAAATGCAGGACATGGTGCATTTCTTCCTGTAATCACAGAAAAAAGAACCCTCGGGTCTAAAAAGTTCAACAGAGCGAGAGAGGTTATCTGAGAAGGTGTTTGACCAGCCCCTGGGATATTCCTTTTATAGGACAAAATCCCTCACCCACCAAAGGTGGCATGCTTCATTATTGGGATTACTTTGTACCGGAATGCCTAGTCCCGGCGCGGGCTCCAACTCCCTCACTGAGATGGAGGAGCTAAGGGATGTTTCGTTTCTAATCAAAGGTATGCTAAATACCACAATGGTGAGTGATAAATCGAGTCAGGTTAGAGATGCAATGCAAGAAAAAAGTGATTGTGAAAGAGTAAAACTAGCTACCAGGTACGTAATGTACTTTTATTGACACGTCCTGGGGCTAGGGTTAAAAACAGGGCACTGGCAGGAATAACATATACCTGTAGTTAGTGACGATAGTGGTCTACATGTTTCAGCCTATTGACCCTAAGAATGAGGTGTCTTGGCTTTCGTCAGGACCAACTAGTGCTGCTGTAAAGTGAGCTATATGTCAAAGTTCCAGTGTAGTACGGAATGACATAAGTGATAGCAAATATTCAAAAAAGGGTAGAAATATGATCAGAAAAGAAAAAGATAAAGATACAAAACTAGTGATCCTTATTCCATCTGTGCTATATTTTTTAGAGGATTCACTGGTAACACCTATACAAAGGCATCACTGGAGAAACGCAAGTTAGTGATTGCTTATGCAGGAATGCTCAATTTTGCATTCTCGATATGCTCTCACTTAGTTCTTACAATATCATAAAGAACTATAAACAGTTACTAACACAAGTCATTAACGAATCACAAGATGCATGTAATGCACATATGTATCTTGTCTTAGTGTCTTACCAGTATATTGCAGGGGAACAGACCTCACCTTAACCTGGCATGCAGCTCAAGAAGGGAACCGCTCTGAAAAAACATGAGGAATGAGTCAGTAATCTCATTCTTGTCGTATGTTGTTGATTAAAAATAGTAAGGCTATTCAGGGAGAAAATCAAAGAACCATAGAACCACTTGAGGTCATGCGGGTGGTCACCTGTTGGAAGTGTCCATGTAGGGGATTGTGTGGTGGGCTTAGAAGGTCTCTTGTGTGAGGTATAAGAAGTGTCAGTGTAGGGGATTGTGAGGTGGGCTTGGAAGGTCTCTTGTGTGAGTTATAAATGACGTGACTCCTCTGTGTATGGCAATCAAGGACAAATAAGCCCCTAGTGTAAGCTCCACTCATATCCTAATCCGGGCAAATCCCAAGAAGGGCCTGTAGGTAAAAGGGGAGATCAGAAGGAAGAAAGGGACGGGGGACAGAAGACATGAGAGGGACTAGAAACCATTAACATCACAGTTATCAAGTTGAGAGGGGCTGAGATCGCCTTGTAAGCAAAAAGGGGAGGTTGGAAGGAGGTACCCTACTAAAGCGGCACTTGCCCTCACCTCTCCGTCGGTACCCCAGGCGGATAGATCTGCTGCCGGATCGTGAAGGCACAGAGGCAGCTAAAACAATGTGTTTTGTAAGGGATTGTGGGAGGACTTGTCCAGCGGTTGCATGATGTACGTCAAATCAGCATCAGTAAATCGACAGTGGTGTTGGGAAACGTAGTCCCACGATGTATCACTATCAAAAAACGCCGTGTCTTGTAAGTAATTGTGGGAGGACGTATCCCGTGGTTGCATAATTTATGTCGTCAAATTGGCATCAGTCCATCAATGGTGGTGCTGGGAAAAGTAGTCCCACGGTGTATCTCTATCAAAAAACCCATTTATCATTAACGCCTAACAAAAAAGCATGTCTTAATCTGAGAAGCGGTTATATAGTATGGATGTACACAAATGGAATGGGCAGCATGTTGCCAGGGCACCGAACCATCTAAAAGCTCAAGTAATGAGCTAACTTGAAAAAAGATCGTATGTTTGTATTCCTCCAGGTGCTGATGTGAAATGGCGCTCATGAGAGTTTGTATATGTGTGATAACTGTCATCCATGAGGACTATAAATACATGAACTCACATAACTGTGAGGCTGGTGATATGTTCATGTATGTGTGGTTACTGTTATCCTAGGGGACTCCGAATACAAGAGCTCACATTGGCGTGAGGCTGGTGATCTAGTAGTATAACAAAGCTCCAAGAGTGGTTGCTCGAAAAACTCACAAAATGTGCTTGTCAGTGAGAGTGTAATGGAACAGAGGTATATAAGTGAGTCTGTCCTGAATGGAAGTTGTATACTGCCCACCTCTGAACTGTGTATACAATTGTCATTTATGAAGGGAATATTCCAAATAGCTCATTCTTTCCATTCTCGGTTCAGTGGTGAGGAGTCACATGAATGGAGGTCAAGTCAATCACAGCTAATGGGTCATCTCATGGTAGTGGAGACCAAGGGAATGTCATCATTGAGTCCATTTCTCTCACTGTGTAGCCTATATACCCATTTTTGTTCTCTTACAAATAAGAAACTAGTGATGCCACCAATATATGAGGGGATATAGGGCTGGTCAAGTACTGTCCACTTCAGATCTTTTGTCGTGTGACACTTCTCAAGAAAGTGAGTGGTCAGTTTAGTAGTCTGTTTTTTACAGCGTATGGTACTCTTATGTTCCTTGATCCTGGTCTTTATATTACGCGTTGTCATGCCTACATAGCGTAGTTTGCATGGGCATGTGATGTGATAGATCAGTTTATCACTGTTGCAGTTGGTATTTCTTTTCAATTCCCAAGGCCTGTCCGTCCCAATGTCAATGGAGGTTGTATGACACGTGTGTTTGCACACCCCGCATGAGCCACACAGGAAAGGTCCCTTCACCGCAGCTAATCCTCAAAGAGTTTCTTGACTCAGGTTTCTCTTATCCCGTGGCCTGGCGTTTACCAGACTGTCTCTCAACTTGCTACTTCTTTTGGATGCAAATAAAGGGATTTCAATGGAAGTATTGCCTGTATTCAAAATTTTCCAGTTCTTGCTGATCGATTTTTTTTATCTGGTTGGATAACGTGCAATAAGTGTTCACAAAGGTCAATCTGGAATTTGGTTCTTTGGGAGGGGCAATTTCTAACAGTGCATCTCTATTATTATTCCGTGCCCTCTTTGCAGACGTGTAGGATATCCTCTCTTCTGTAGCTGTTGAGTCAGAGTCTCTCAGCATGTTCCTTGTATTTTGCTATTGACGTGCAGGTCCTTCTAAGGCGTAAAAACTGTCCAAATGGGAGGTTATCTCATAGAGATTTCGGATAGTAACTGTTATAAGTTAACAGGGCGTTCCGAGCCATCGGTTTTCTGTACAGTTCGGTCTCAAGGCCTCCTCCTGAAGGACAAATGAGTAAGTCTAGGAAGGGTAGACTAGATTTACTGTATTCCAGGGTAAACCTGAGAAAGTTGTTCTGGTTGAACAACCACTGATGAAAATTGTTGATGGTCTCGGCCTCTCCACTCCAGATGACAAAAATGTCATCAATATATAATTTCCACGTGAATATGTGGGTCCTGAATGGGTTGTTAGATGACAGCATCTGTCTGTCCTCAAAGGAATGCATATACAGTTTCCCCAGGCTTGGAGAAAACGTGCTACCCATCAATGTACCTGATACTTGGAGGTACAAGGTGTCCTCAAAGCAGAAGAAATTTTCTTTCATTGCTATGCGTGCGCAGTCCATGATAAATTGGACTGGGTAATGGTGTTTAGGTCTCTCTCTTGCAGTAGGGTCTTGATGGTTGTCAATGTCTCATCTTGCGGAATACAGGTGTATAGACACTCCACATCAAATGAAACAATGTAGTCCATTTCGATTGTAAAAGATACCTCTGTCAGATGTCTCAAGACATCATTGGTGTCTTGCAGATAAGTTGGCATCTTTCTGACCAGTTGTCTGAGGCATTAGTCCACAAATTGGGATAATGGCTCGAGTAGGGAGCCTATTCCAGAGATGATAGGTCTTCCTGGTGGGGGTCTCTGTGCTTTGTGTATTTTTGGAAGTGTATAGAAGTATGGAATCACTGGATCTGGAGTAACCAGGAAATCTGCTTCCTTCGAGGTGATCCATCCATTCTCTTTAGCTGTGTTGACCAACGTGGTAATTTCCACTGTAAGCCTTCTTGTAGGATAAAGCTTCAAAGGATGATAAGAACATCTCTTGTTTAGTTGTTTAAGGCACTCTGCCCTGTACATACTTGTGTCCATTATGACTGTTGCCCCTCCTTTGTCGGCCGGCTTGATGTTGATGGACTTGTCATTCCTCAAAGTTTACAAAGCCTTGAGGTCGCTCTTTGGTAGATTGTGTAAGTGTTTCTTGGTGTTCCTGAAGATACCTTTCACCTCCTTCAGGACGGCTTTCTCAAAGGTGAGAACTTAAGGTGGTATCGCAAGGGTAGTTGGATTAAATGTAGAATGTCTACACAAGTTGGTATTGCAAATATTATCCACAGTGGTCGGTATTTGGATATCTGCGAAGAAGAAATGGAGTCGGATTTTCTGAAAGAACTGAGCCAGTTCTTGATGAATCTGGAATTCATTGCCTCTGAATGTGGGTATGAAGCCAAGTCCTCATTTCATCTGAAGACAAGGCCTTGTCGCTCAAATTGACGACTAAACTGTGTCGTTGCTCGTCCCCTGTTGGGGATGGGTTCTCGTCTTGCTCCGAGTGTGATGAGGAGATGGGGGAGGGCTCCAATGTACTTGTGTCTGCTGTTGTTGTCTCCTTCTTCCTAGCGATCGCCCGCGGCCTTGACCTAAAAAAGGATGGTTGAAGAAAGGTAGGGATTGTGGTTGGTAGGGTAACAAAGATGGTCGAAAATTTGATGTCGGGTATCCCCACGGTGCCGAGGGCCACCATTGTTGTGGTGGTGGTCCTGAGTATTGGCCCTTCCATCTTCCTTTGTCTCTTCTTGGCATTCCTTTCTTCTGTGTCTCACCAGTGTTGTTAGAGTCCGAGTCGCTGGACAATTCTTCACTTCCAGATGATAAAGAGTTAGAGCCATATTTCTTTTCTTTCGGATTGAACTGTGGTGGTGTGTAATCATCGCTGGTATAGGAATACACCCTCTCTAAAGAAAACTGGGCTAGGTCTTTCTTGAATTTGTTGATCTTGCCCGTGAGTAGGGACTCTTTATATTCCTTGTTGGTTTTGTTAGCCTCATCTACTTGTTTTTTATGTAGGAAACCAAAACAATGGTTCTCAAATGTGTTTCGAGAGTATGGATTTCAACTAAGATGGCATCTGCGATTCGCTTAGCTGTACTTATCATGAGGATTAGCCAATCCCTGGTGCATCACCAGGTGATCATTTCTTCCTGTGCAAGAACATGCTTCAGCGGTCCTACGGCGCTGCCTTTCTATGGCTCTCCCTTGAGTCTTAGTAAGGCACCGCTGTGGGACCGCTACAGCACACACCCCCCGCCAGGATGAAACTTGTAATCCGGTGGGTGGTCTCACTTTGTGTTTGGTGTTCTTCCTGTGGGGCACTGTCGTGGCGGCCCGGAGAGAGACTGCCAAACTCGTAATCAGGCCCAAAGTCTGTTGCTGAGTATTTACACGATGTTAATAATCATCCTTGCTAGATTTTGTTTTTGTCATTACTAACACATTTGATTGCTCAATTATTGACCTTGATATCATGTCCGTTGACATGAAACTGGTTTTGGAATGGTTCAGTACCAAGTTTTTTGGGGTACATTAATCCTAAAAAAAAAAAAATATTAAAGCAGTTTTAACATTTGTTTTTTGAAAACAAAAGGTTCTTTTTAGAACCTAACCACTTCATAAAAAAGCTGTGTTTTTTGCTTAATTTATTTATTGTATATATAGTGTATACGTGTGTGTGTATGGGTTTGTTAGTATATGTGTCTGTCAGTGTTGGGGTGTGTTTGTGTGTGTATGAGTAAGTGAATCAGTAACTCAGTGCATGTATTAGTGTGTCAAAGGGAGTGTCAGTGTATGAAGTGCTAGGGTACCTCAGGGTATGTATATGTATAAGTGTGTGAGTGTGTTTGTGAATTCATTAGTGTATGCATGTGTGTGTCAGTGTATGTATTAGTTTATACTAGGATGTGTCAGAATGTGTACAAGTGAGTGTGTGAGTTTGTTAGTTAATGTATTAGTATGTTCATGGGTGCATCATTGTATATATTTGGGAGTCCTAGCTTGTCCCAGGGTGAGTAAAAGTAAGTGTGTGAGTGCACTAGTGAATGCATTAGTGAATCCATGGGTGTATCACTGTAGATATCAGTTATTCCTGAGTGTCTCAGGGTATGTATAAATACCTGTTTGTTTATCAGAGAATATATCAGTGTGTCCATTGGTGCATTAGTGTAAGTATTAGTGAGACCTAGGGTGTGTCAGAGTGTGTATGACTGAGTGAGTGAGTATGTCAGTAATGCATCAGTGTGTCCATGGGTGTGTCAGTGTATGTATTAGTGTGTCCTAGAGTGTGTCACTGTGTGTATAAGTGAGTGGGTGAGTATATTAGTGAATGCATTTGTTTTTCCAAGGGTATGTTAGTGTATGCATCAGTGAGTCCTAGGTTGTCTGCTACTCTATCTATTTATATATATTATAACAATTATATATAGAATTAATTGCCAAAATATCTCCAAAAATTGAATGCATTGATCTCTTATAAAAGAGAGACAACAGAAATAAATGGTATTGTGACATATTTAAAAGTTTCAGAGTAAAGTTAAAATTTCTGAAAAATAAATATTGATGTTAATATAAAAGCAGTACACAACTGTAAAATTGTAAAACACATATATTTGTTTGAAACATAATTTTCTGTTTTTTGCTGTTCTCAGATTTTACATTTGTACACAATGTACTATATAAATGATCATAGCTGAACAGTGGTGAAAAAGCAATCATGTAGATTGTAGAAAGATCAACAGAACTGCACAGTATTACACTACAAATAAGTGACAGTATGCATCGTACTCACTACAAACACTAAATAAATTATTCTACCTAAAGGCACTCAACTAATACACATATATCCCCCAAAAATATGATATGATATTGAAATAGTTCATTACTCGAAATATATGTAACACGTATTCAAAGACATCACCCCTTGTAGGCCGAATCATATCTTACACACTGATCATCCATAAAGAACAAACACTGAATACCATGTTTTAAATGCTAATCTTCCTTAAGACAGTGGTTGAAGAAAGAAGAGATATGGTTTTCGAAGTTTGAAAGGTAGTTTTTGTTTGAAACTGAGCTTGCTGTCATTGCATTGTGTCCATCCAGTTGAATTTTTTAAATACACATTGTAGTGTTGTGAAGTTATACAAAGTCCCTCATGAAAGATAATAGCCAGTGTTGTGTACGTTTGTCCTGCTTTGAAGTTTGTAATTTCAGTTTTCTATTTTTGATCTGACAGCTCTGCATCATTGTAGAACCAATATAATGTATTTTCCATTTCTCTGTATCTGCAAGGTAGACATACAATCTGTTCTACAATTTGAACAGGTCATATTTTGGTTTGCATTGTTCATTAACCTGTCAAAAACCACAGTTTGGTAATGTTAAGTGGATACATTTTTCAGATTTTAGATTTTATTTGAGTAGTAGTTGCAAAGTAGCAATCTTCACAATCATGGTTCCATATGTAACTCCAAATAATTCATCAATATTAACTTCTTCTTCTTGCAAATATCTAAGCATCACCATAATAAATTCCTGAGCGTCTTGTTGGCTGTTGAGAGAAAATACTACATATGCACTATGAATGTCTACTACATCTTGCTTGAAGCAGAATGTGAAGCAGAATGTACTAAAGACCTATCAATTCACAAACGTTCCAGCAAAGTACGCAGATGAGATCAGATTCTATTATCATCTTTATGTTGAATTTCATTTATTAAATGTAGTAAACGGAAGAGTACATTCAGAACCACAGAACCACATTTGAATAGCAGTTGACACCATTACTGGTTTCCATGTGAAAACCTACAATATCTTCCTCAATTATTTCATCTTAACACCTTCTGTCTTATCTTCTTTTAGCTTCGTTTGAGGAACATCCATTTATTGCTTACTAAGCTTCCACTTAGGAGAGATTGTGTGTTTCCCCTAAGGATATTGTCCTAAGGGAGGAGCATGTGCACTTCTTAACTGATTGCATTCTCTAACACAACTAGTATCAGCACTAACTTTCTTTTTTATCAAAATCAACCAAAAACAAACCGGACAATGTTCTACCTCGTGCCAATGCTACATATGACATATCTTCTTTAAATACAGTATTTCCCATATTAATAAAAGCTGCATCTACCCTTGATCCTTGTGATTTATGGATAGTGACAGCATACGCTATAGAGAAGGTGAATTGTTGGCACCAGACATATAAGTCTTTCAGAAGCAAAAAACATTCACTACATCAGCCAATATGTTTTACGCCATCAATCTGATAAAATGTTATAGCCAGGTGTTCAACCTCATTCCTATTTGTAAAATTAATGAAATCCATAACTTTACCCATCACACCATTTAATAATCCTTCCTCAACATTTAAATTACGCTGCAAAATTGCGCTACTGTTTTCACACACAGGTAAACACTTTTCTAATCCAGCAGTCTTAGATACAGATTTCCCGAATGAATCCAATTTTCCTTGAAGTTTTTCATTTAGCACTATTGTTGCTCCCTGGTTTCTATTCTGTCAATAGCTGTAAGTTCCAACATTTCTTTCTTCTCCAGTTTGAGCAATTCTTCATTAAAAATTGGCACACTCTTGAAGTTGAGGCATTAAACAAAATGCTGATTTTCCTTCGTCAATCAAATTGAACATTAGCTGTGGTGCTATTTTCTTAGATGTAAATTGGGTTTGATAAGTCGAGTTTATAATGTACTCCTACCTTTCTTTGTCAGAAGTTCAACTCTAATATCCTTCAGAATATTTCCATATAGCTCATCAGATGCTTGACGCATACTCTTCAGTAGTTCCTTGTATTGGAAATTCAGCCAAATGTTTACATTTCCAACGCCCCTTAATGAATTAAAAGTTTTTTCATGCATAAGTGTCTTGAAAACAGGCTCTCCTTTTACAGAGGTTAGTTGCAGTAAGTCACCAAACACCATTAAATGCTTTCATCCTAAGAGTACATTGTACTCTGTTCTTAAAATAGGTTGCATTCTTAAGTGCACAAAGGCAAGCATTAAATTTGAAACCATGCTTACCTCATCGACGATTGAAAGCTTCATTTTCTTGAAAACTCTTGCTACCTCATGACGTGCTTAAACAGCTTATTACCATGTTCTACAGGTAGCATTATTGATCAATTTAGAGTAATTGTGTGCAGCTAATCCAGTTGGTGCTGTTTCTACACATGACAAATTTGACTGTGTTGTCCTCTGTAGGTAAGCGGTGAGAATTTTAATCAAAAAGTTTTTCCCTATGACAGTTTGAACACTGATATATAATAGAATTGGTTTAAAGGATGAACAATTACATATTTTATTTAATTTTCTTTTTTCTTTTACTTCCATGAGAATGTCCTTCTGTTCCTTGTTAAGATGTGCAACTAACTGCTCCAGATATATAGTTTCTTGTCTAGCTTCTTCTATTACACTTTCCACCTCATTCATAGCTATTGCAGCTTAATTTTCAATAATAGGTGGTACAAGAGGATCTTGACTGAGTCGTGCAGAACTTTGACTGCTTTGTGAACTGTCCTTAGCTACCTCTGCAGCAATTGTTTCTTCTTGCTGAATCTCATCAGTTAACATGCATATAATTTTGGAAGGCTAAACACTCAATACTGTCTTTCATAGCAATAAATGAATCTTCATGGCATTAATAGCCACCAAGTGATTCCAATTCAGCACTCCAAGGCTTGAACAGTTGAAAAAAGTGCCAAATAGAAAAAGTCTTCTCTCTGAAGTTTGGCAACTAAGGGGCATATTCACAAGGAGTTAACTCCGATTTATCTCCACCTTAACGCAGCAAAAGTGGAGATAAATTTAACACCCCATTCACAAGCTGGTGCAAACTGCAGACAACACCAGTATTCCCGCGATAACTGCCCCCAAATTCATTTCCATGGTGGACACCACCAACTAACACTAATGAGATGCAGAGGAGGCGTTCCCGTGCAAAAACACACGAGAAAACCACAACACCACATTCACAACGAACTGCCAGATCTGCGCAGCAAAAACAGGGGATAAACCGCGGTAGCATCAGGGATTTTACACCTGCCTTTTGCTGGTGCTAAGCAGGACGACTACCCACAGCAAGAAAGGGAGCCCAGCCAAGAGCCACACCTGAAGACCCACAGATGCCATGGAGGCAATGATCATGCAGCTCCGTTACCCATGAGGGTCACAACACCCACAGCCACACCCACAGCCACAACCCCCAGCCCCCTGTTGCCAACCGAATACACAATGCCAGCCAGGGCAGACCCAGAAGGAGTAAACAAACAATGCCGTGCTCGTTGGTGCATAACTAGTCCACGTTTCCGAAACAGCTGCTTTTGGTGTTTGTTGCCGAAAAACGGAATATTAATCTTTTTCTAATACCCTGCCAACCCCTCAGCATTCACCTGTGAATGCATTTTCATCTATCACTTGTAGGTACTGGCTGGCAGGGTCTTTCAATAGAGCGGGGGTACAGAGGTCGGGGAAAGGGCCTCTGTTTACACAGCAATGCAATATCGCCTGGGTTGAGATGGGAGTTTCCTGGTCCTGATGTGGCAATCCACAGGTATCGCCTGCTAACGCAGGAATAACTATCGCCATTGCGATGGTGTTGTCGCCTGTTTTCTCCGCCGTTCACTCTTATTATCGCCATGTAGCACGGGCTTGAGAATACCACGCTAACATGGCGATGAAAAACAGGGTTAGGCGGCGTTAACTTTTCTGGCGATGACTAACGTTGGCGATAGTTATCGCACGTTCTCGTGAATATACCCCTAAGTTTGCTGTCGTTAATTACATTTCCTTTTGCATGTGTCACTAAATAACCATCACATCCAAGTACTGTGAATGTGCCTTCTTCTATGTTATCCATGACATTGCTTTTGTACCTGTAGTGTTAAAGAACTTCATAAAAGCACATGTTTTCTAGATGTATGTACACTTCTTCTTGGGAAGTATGTATTGTTAGTACTTTTTGGGTCAAACTCCGCTAGATACTGTATTTCTGGGAAAGAATTTAACACTCTATTTCACCTGCTTGCTAGGCCTAGATTTACCCAAACAATTCCCCTAGACTTCGAACAATGGAATAGCATTTTTAAACTAAAGCTGTACATCTTTTTTGTTAAACTCATTTCTGCAGAAATCTCCGGCCACATCTCCTTCATTTTAGTCTGCCCTGGTTTTGTAATGTAGTAAGTCACATAACGAGGAAAAGCAATGGAGTTGTCTGCATCAAATTGAATGTCCATATTTGCATTCCACATTTTGAGAATTACAGCGTTACAATCATTACTGAACTTGGGAGCCTCTGTTCTTCTTAGGTTGTATGTATTTTTTGGTGTTTTCCGTTTTACTATATGTCTCACTGCAAACAAAAAGCTGTTGACTCTTCCTTGTGAAATAACTGGTCATGGAAAGACAAAGCGACATCTTGTGTAAAATCTTCCTTTGCTTCTGTATTTTTGACGACAGTACTTTCCACATCTATGTGTTTGGAAATGCAGAACTTGTTCTCTCAGAGCTTTGTCAGTAGTACCTTTTGGGATGGAGCATGACACATACTGTTCTATGAAAGACAGCACACAGTCATTACTGTCTGTTCCAAATTTTGGAGTATCTTTTATCCATAACGACATGTGAGTATGAGGAGCACCTCTTTCTTGGTACTCTTTATGCCAGAAGAAATCAGTTACTTCACCAAGAGGGGTATTAGTTTTGCTGCAGATAAAAGACAGCATGGCTTGGAACCTGTGGTTAAAATATCTGCAAATATTAGCGGGGTCTAAAGAGCAAAGTACTCCTGCTGTCTTTACATCAATGTTTGAATTTACCTCTATAAAAACTCAAGCAGATCATCCCGTGCATATTCAGCACAACTAAGTATAATAAACCAAGTTTGCGCACCTAGGTTTCTCAATATGTATTTGAGTTCTCCATGATGACGATACAATACTCATTGGTGCCACGTTGGCCGGCAATCAAATTAAGTGGTAATCTGTTTTCATCTTTTCCTTGAACTTTATCAACAAATTCCCTTCAGAGAGATTTTGAAGATTAACACCTGTCTTCAGTTTATGATTCACAGCATATCAAATTTCAGCCAAGTCACTCTCAAACAAAAGATGGAATTTATACCGAATGCACTGGCAAAATCTTGGATCCTCTAAATATAGTTGAGTTGAGCGGTATTCAGCTGCTGGTATTTGTACAGGACGGTCATCATAGTGGCCTCCTATTCCAGGGGGAAACAGTTGGGAAAAACAGCAAGCTTCTAAACTTTTTTCCGATACACTCAAAGGAGCTCCTTTTGCTTGTTTCATTTGAAACAGCTCAAAAGTATCACCAATAATGTCTTTAGAATGCAGGGAATGGATGCTGTAGTACTCATAAATTTGTTCTGCTCTGGATCTCTGTTTCAAACTGTCCACTTGATGCTAATGTATCATCCTCTATACAAGTTACATTTCAGCAAAACCAATATTTGTATAGCAAACATTATTTTTTGCTAGGCATAATGTTGCTTTTTTGAATTTAACATCTACTAACTCTTGCCATATTTTTCTATTTTTGTTGGAACACCATTTACTAAAAAAATAAGGGATTCTTCAATATCTTTATCTACCCCTATTGCTTCAATATTCTGTTTAAATTCTAAAGGCAAATACACAACTCTTCCTTTTAGTCCTTTCTGGAACTCAGTTGGAGGTAATTTTTCTGTTTTTGGCTACATACGAACTATGGCTCGGAATGGATGCAGACACTGTATTTGAATTGATTCATAAACATTTAATACTTTACGCTCTTTTGGAACAGACACCAATTCTAACTTTTTATATGTGGCTCTAGCTGGCATTTTATTATTCTGTAACTTATCAAAGCAGTACTTACTTATAATCTGCTGTGAGGACAAATAAAATCATTCCCCAACAAATAAATATGCACCAAATTCTTCCCACTTATCATTGTTCTCTTTTTCAGCTTTAGAGTACACAACTACATTGCGAGTTTGCGTTTTGTAGTGAGTGCATCAACAATAAATACAAACACAGTTTGGTTTCTCTGAACAAACTGTGCTAAACTTTGCAATCTGTTGTGCAAAGCCTTCAGTACTAATTTCTGTATCCTATTCTTCTACACCTCCAGTAACCAACTCTACGTTTTCCCTAAACTCCTCTTCCGGACCAAACAACTAAAACTGAATATCTTCACAAACTTTTTCTACCCATGCTAGTGTACCATACAATAAAACTCTATTCATCTCTCCTAACCATAAGGCAGACGTATTTACATACTAAAGTCTTCTAACCAAAGTTTGTATTTCAGAGTGGTGAACAGCTGAAATCCTGAAGTGATGAAAGGTGCTTCTACAAAATTTCCTTGAAAGACATGCCAACAAATGTCCCTGTAAATGACTATATTTTCTCACTTTGCATGAATCTAATCCCTGCAAAATTGCAATTTTCTGTTTGAGACTTCTGGATGGAAAGTCATGTATAAATGTTTTTAATAAATCGATTGACTCCCGACGAATACTGCAAATAGTACTACAGTTCCATTTGTATAGTGGGGCCTGTGTACTCCTTCCTTGCACCTCTTCAGCTACCACTTCCTCTACATTCCTAGGAACCATCTACTCTTCTGCAACAGGAGTGCCATCTTTTACTTCATAACAACGACCAGTTAAATCAACTGCATGCACTAGTATGTTCTCTTGCAAATAGCTCTCTTCATTAACATAAGATTCTGTACTAGAGGCATGTTTCAATTTACCTTCAAAAATCTTTGCAAAAATTACTTCTATTAAATAGCCTTTTTCTATCAACTCTTTACTTCAAACACAACACTCTTTTGTCTAGTATCCTCATTCTATTCACTATTAATATAAATACTTTCCTCTTCAAAACAAATGCTTTTTCAACAACACTCTCAATATATTCCTTTTGCTTAAATGCAGAACTTCTTTGTCCTTTTCAGCAAATGTTGTATTACTCTAGTCTGAAACATTTTAGCTCTTAACTCCTTAAAATGCTTGTCTCCATAACAAAGTCCCTGATTTCTTAGAGCATTTCCTACTTTCAGAAACATGTACTCCTTCCTTTTTTCAACTCGATGTGTAATTCTATTTTAGATAAGACTGTGTCACATTTTGCATTTTACCACATATTTCTTTGAGAAACTGCTTAGTACTCTTACCAGCTTCTCTTTTTTTCTTCTGGATATTCTCCTCCTAATTTCATTTGTCTCTCTCAGTTTGCAGTTCATAATACTGTTTTCTATGTTCCTTTTGTATTTCTCTCTTGTGAGGCATTGTAAATCTTGTTTCTTAAATAAAATCAGATTTCTGTAAAGAGAAAAATAAACACTAAATTAACATCTACAACAAGTAACTGTATTACTAATTTACTGACTAACCTGTTATTCTTTCATCTAGGGTTTATAATCAGTTATACAAGACATACTTTCCTTTTATTTTTTCTCTGCTTTCCGCAGTACACAGATATAACTCTTCATCCATCTACCTCTCTTGGATATATGTATTATAGATACGCTGAGTATAACTGAGTGTGTCAGTGAGTCAGTGACTGCAATAGTGTGTCCTTGGGTGTGTCACTGTATGTATTATTCTGTCCCAGAATGTCTAACTGCATTTATCACAGAGTATGTGACTAAGTCAATGACTGCATCAGTGTATCCACAGATGTCTCAGTGTATGTATCAGTGTGTCACAGAGTATCTCACTATCTGTGTAAGTGAGTATGTAAGTGTCTTATTGTATCTGTCACTCTCTCATGATATCTGAGTGTGTGTATAAGTAATTGTATCACTATATCACTCAATGCACCACTGTGTTTATGAGTGTATCAGTGTATGTATTAGTGTCTTCAAGAGTGTCTGAATGCATGTATTAGTGAGTATATGAGTAAATCAGTGATTGCATCAGGGTATGCATGTGTGTCTTAGTGTGTATATATAAAAATATCCCAGGGTATCTAACTGTGTGTATAAGTGACTGTGTGAATGTATCAGTGAATGTATCCCTGTGTGCATGGCTGTGTCAGTGTATGTATCAGTATGTCCCAGAGTGTGTAATTGTATGTATATGTTAATATGTACATGACTCAGTGAGTGCGTTACTATGTATATGGGTACCTCAGTGTATTTATCAATGTGTGATGTGTCCCAGGGTGTTTGAGTATGTATATAAGTAAGTGTCTGAGTCAGTCGCTGAGTGTATCAATGTGACCATGAATGTGTAACTGTATGCATCAATGTCTCCCAGGGTCTCTGAGTGCATGCATAAGTGAGTGTTTTAGTGTGTTTGTGAATGTATCCCTGTGTCCAGAGCTTTTCTATAGTTTTTCTGTGTAGTTTCTAAATAGTTATGCAAAAACTACTGTCCTTCAATTCTTTCCTTTGCTTTGTACAGTACACACATATAACTGTCTATCCATCTACCTTTATTATACATAGTTATTACAGATTTACTGTATGTATTGCTCTAGGTATTCATGTGTACACATGTGTATAACTACATATATTACTATTTCACTAAGTCTATTATTGTGTGTCTCATTTTATATCTGGCCCTATAAATACCACTATTATTCTTTTTCTGGCTATCTTTCTAGAACTTTTAGTATCTACTTTATAGTGCTTATCCCTGCATTACAGTGTCAGCTTAGGGTCTCTCAGTACCTATGTGTATGCCATAACTGTATTACTGCCCCATTACTTTGTGCCTCTGTGTATAAGTGTGTTACTGTGTATATAATTGTGCACTTTAATGTCTCACTATATCTTCCAGTATCTGTGCTTGTCCTGCTATATACTTCAGCTTCTCTCTGGGTACCTCAGCTTACATTTTACTATTTAGCTAGATATCTAGCTAGATATACATAAATATCTCTCTGAGTGAATTAGTGCAGACATCAGCTTCGTTCTGACTGTGTAAATGTATGCATCGTAGCCTAGAGGACTTTTTATTGTACACCAAAGTTGTTCCTACACTCCATGGTTACCATAACCTGATTGAAGTAGTATTTAAACTGTCCCCTAGGCCTGAGTATAAAACTGAGTGTGGAGCAAGAATCCTGGCATCTTCAACAGATAGATTATGATTGGTATGGCTAGGAGTGGATTCTACAGAATTGTTTTATAAAGTGGTCAGCGAAAACCTTACACTTTTTGAAGTTTGCTTGACAGCGCAGGAACCCAATCCTGAGGTAATCCCCGCATTTACTAATCTTTGCATTTACTAATCTTTGCTCAACTATCCCAGATAGTTCAATCATGAGTGTTCAGTAGTAAACCGACAGTTACACAAGGCCCTATCCACAAAACCTAGGAGTCACCAAACGGTGCAGCTGTTAAGGAAAAAGTTGGTTACCTCTTTGAGGAAGGAAGAGATACTGATTGAACGGTGGGATGCACTTTCTAGTGTTGCGAATTTAAAGAACAGCAAACTCTTTTGGGCCACTATAAAAGATATGCGAGCGATGGGACAGACGCTAACACCGATTAGCTGTAATACAACCAGTGAAGCATGAGAAGCACACTTTTCTGTGATATATACAGCTTCCACATGTGATAAGGACCTGCCAGAGTTACCCACCTCTAAAGGAGTAATGATATCCTTGCCCGAAGTCGAGGAAGCCATACATCAGGGCCTGGGTAATACATCCCCGGCCCAATGGGGTGCCCATAGACCTCATCAAACACAAACCTGACATCTGGGCACCGCTCCTGCTTAATGTTTTTAATAATTTAGTCTGTTCCCCGTTACCAAGCACATGGACAAGTAATATAATTTTCCCAATTTTTAAAAAGGGTGACTGCTCCCAGCCAGGCTGCTACGGACCCATTTCTCTGATAGATCCTACACTGAAAATCATAGGCAGGGTTCTTTATAATAAGATTAAAATCTGGGCTGAGAATTCAATTCTGCATCCCTCCCAACTTGGTTTTAGGAACAACGTGGGTACAATTGAACAGTGTCTTAGCCTTAACTTAATAATTGGGATATACACAATTGCCCAGCACTCACCAAAATATTTGGCTTTTATGTACTTAACCTCTGCTTTCGATTTTGTTAATTGTTCCTGACTATGGTCTATCCTCTTAAAAAGTGGAATGGATGAGGCATTAGTACACTTTTTAGCGTATCTACATAGAGACTTAAAAGCCAGGATCAGAATTAACATGCACAGGGAGGTCTCTAATGATATATGTGTTTTTAGAGGGGTTAGGCAGGGGTGTGTCTTAGCCCCATTACTTTTTATTCTGTATATTAATAACTTACATGTTTTCTTAACAACGCTCACCAAAGATGTCCCAAGAGTTAAAAGCCATATACTCCCATCTCTACTATATGCTGATGATGCAGTCCAAATGGGCCGTACACCTAATGCACAGCATCTTTTAGTTCGGGGCTTTGTGGATTTTATGGCCTCTGTAGATTTATGTATTAATTTAAAAAAATCTTTTACAATGGCCTACTGTCCGAGGAAGCACTCGTTAAATGTTATTTCTGTGGGCAACCAGAGTTTACAATGCACAAGCACTTTTCCCTACTTGGGACTGGTTTTTGCCGCTAATGGCTTATGGACTGATCACACTGTATATTGTAGGAACAAGTTTTCTAAATCAATTAATTCAGTACTTAGTCTTCCCCAACCCAGGAGGAGGGGGGCTATTTTACCTATGTTAAACATTTTTAATACTCAGTGTACACCTACAGCAACCTATGGCGCAGAGTTACAGGGCATTTCCAAATCCATTAATATTCAGCACGAGGAGAACAGTTTTTGTCGAAAGCTCCTGGGAGCCCCTATCTCAATGTCTCAATTCATTTGCCACAGTGAACTAAAGTTACATTATATTGAAGACTATATTAGGGCGCAACCTGCTCTATTTTGGCTAGCCATATGGAAAAATAAGACGGCATCCCTCACTAGAGAAATCATAACAGACTGCCTCAATTGTGAAAAACAACAATGTCTCAAGGGTATCGTTTCAAAGGACAAATATACAAACATATGTAATGACACAGTTAATTATACAGGATTGAATCCATAGGGGAAAGAAACCAGGGAAACATTTCATGTAAGCGTAGACCATCCCGTAGACCTCGAGGATGGTAGCTAGAATAATGCAAAAGAGTATTTCGCTCAGTTGGTTTTCTGAACAGTGTAGTCCCAATCTTGTTGTCCTCTACTTGGAGAGACAGGTCAAGGAATGGCAAGTTATTTTCCTTGGGGTCAACAGTGAATCTCAGGTGTTGTTGTTGGGCATGTAGCCAATCCACGAATTGGAGGAGGGTCGTCTTATTTCCTGACCAGAGGAGTAAAATATTGTCTATGTAGCGACGCCAAAAAGTTATATTATTTCTGAATGGGTTAAGGTTAGTGAGAATAATGGTGTTTTCCAAATGGTGGACATAGAGAATGGCAAAATTTGGGGCGAAACATGCGCCCATCGATACACCTTTAATCTGGAGATAGTATGTATCTTTGTAGAGAAAGTAGTTGTTCCCCAAAGCTCTTTCCCCACTTTCTTTCTCTCCTTTCAGGAGCCTAGACACGCGATTTTTCTAGCAGCGTTCTTTTTAATCCTTGATTCTATCAGGGTTCCACCTCTATTCCTCTATCCTTAATTGAATCTATCTGTCCCTCTTGGTCCACTGAGCATATGGAGGCCTCCATATTTATTCTTCTATCCCCAGCACTGCAATTGAACTAATGTAGCCTGGTCCTGATGATGGCCTAAGACTTTTGCAGGCCGAAACGCCGTCGACTCCCACAGTGGAACTCTTGGCGCCCCTACCCACGGATACCCTACACATTTAAAATTGATTTTTCTTGTTATTTATTGTCGCGGTATCCTGAACATGTAAATCGTGGTTTTTTATCTCACCTGTTGTTGCGCCCATCTTTCTCACTGTTTATACCACGTCATGTGTCACTTGCGCCGTCACTACACTTCACGAGCACTCGTGCACAGTATTTTGTTGGTTACATGCCATTGAATGTAACGCAGTGCTACTGACCCATGTGTTTGAACATATGAAGTTAATATGTCCAACATGTATATTACATGAAATATATTCTACGCTTACATGAAATGTTTCCCTGGTTTCTTTCCCCTATGGATTCAATCCTGTATAATTAACTGTGTCATTACATATGTTTGTATATTTGTCCTTTGAAACGATACCCTTGAGACATTGTTGTTTGTTACAGATTATTGCCCTGGTCTCTTTAGGGTTTATGGGCTACCTCCTGTAGTTTGTTACTGCTCAATTGTGAAAAAGGCATGAATATCCCATGGCTAGCTGAGGTGAGAACTAGTTTATACAGGATTAATTACGGACATATTTTCGATAGCCCTAATGAGTTAAACACTGTAAACAAAAAAGGTCTCCAGGCGGCACTATATAGGTACTATAGAAAGGATAGACTTGATAGGGAGTCTAGCAATGCTAGTGTAGCCACCTTTATGACTATTGAGAATGATCAACAACCAGCCACTTACCTGACTAAACCCATGGGCCACTGGGAGCGTGGTCTCCTTTTCCGCTTAAGGGCAAGCACTGTGAAGTATTTCTTATGTTTTCATCTTGGCTTCCAAATCAACCTTGATCTTGTGCCATGCCCATGCGATGGTCGCTCAGGCCAAACCACAGTACACTTTTTATTCTTTTGTAAGTATTATATACAATACAGTAAACTGTTTTTACTTCCTTTTTTTAAAAGGCACTCATACGTCAATTACAGAGATGCATATAGGACTCTCCTTAATTTAAGAGATAATGAGTTAATTTTTCGCGTGGGTGCTTGTCTGAAAACTGCTGTTTGCGCGCTTAATAAGATGAACACTGTATAAACTGTATTTTTATTGTCCTGCACCATATTGGATTTTACACAGCATCTTTTATGAATATTATGAATTTGTGTGTTTTTTTATGTATTATTGTATGAGTTTGTCCTTTTATGGATATGTTTTTATCCGTATAAAGCAGTTGAACTGAACTGTATGCATTGTTGTATCCTTTGCTCCGTTACTGTATGCATAGACATATCATTATGTATGAATAGTAAACATATTTAACTATACCTTGCCGTCTTTCTAAAAGCATCAGTGTGATCCAGGTCATCTTAATCTATGCATCTGTGTATATGTCATTGCATAACTGTAAACATAATAAAGTACCTCAATATCTCACTGCATACATTAGTATTTTACTCATCGTGTCACTGCCTACATTGGTGTAAACCTGTGCTTTGTTTTTCTTCACAACCTTTTACTCATACTTCCTGATCAGTAGAGTTTACTTCGTTTTCATCTTCTACTGGCTTTTAATTTTTCCTTTTAGTTTTCTCAAACATTTTGCTCACTTTCATCCACCTTACTCACACTCACTCCTCCCCTATGAACTATTTTTTTATGCTACACATTAATTCTCAATTCTTCTAAATGTGATTGTGGGTGTGCATTTTTCTTTCTCAGTATCAAGTTGTCAAACTTAAAGAAAGCACACAAAAACTGAGCACAAGAATGGTAGACTACTCTCATACAAGGCAACCATTAATGGTACCCTTTCCAACTTTGCTTTCAAGGTTACAGAGGCTGCAAACAAATAGAAACACTGCTTTAATTTTCTTACTAATCATACAGCTCCTTTGAATGGTCACATTTCTTAACCCTTTGCTTGACTCCTCTAAAGAAAGCTCAATTTGGTAGGGGTTTTGGGTGGGTCCGTGGATCCACCGCTGCACTCAGCACGGCCCCCCGGGGTAACTGCATGGTGAATCCGGGCGGCAACCCAAATTTTTTTTATAATATTCCTAAACACAACCACTTAAACAACACTTACTACAAATCCCTACATTTTTACCCAAACAATCTTTATTCATTATTTCTTTCATTAACAATCTCTCCTAACATTGACATTCTAGGCTTTTTTGTTCCCTCCCCCCATATTCCTGTAGCTCCGTTTCCATGGTGATCACAATTGTAACAATGTCTGCTGGCAGTAGGTCACAGGTTCACAACAGTCTCTACAGCAGCATGCTAACTCCTAAACCCAAGACAGCAGGTGTGGTTGACTGTATGCAATTAGAAACTATCCCACATACCCATTCGCACATGTACATACTTTAAATTTCTACCACAGACTAGTTTTAAACAGTGCCATAATTACAGCATTCAATCAAATGTGATCTTTTAAAGTTTACTTCCTAGGGTCTCTTTTAACTGACTTCATTTTGAAACTTGCCTCATTCAGCTACAGCCTTCTCCAGCCTTCTCCTGTGTGCTACTGCTCCATCCTTCAAAATCGTTAGAGTGTGGATTGTAGGTCATAGCTTTGTGTTCTGGGCTAGAGAGAATGCTGGAAAGAGTGGGATTCACAGGGACCTGGGTTTGCCTAATGTGAATATTAGTTGGTTTGGCCAGAGAGAGTTAAAGTGGCAGGAATTGCTTCCCTTGGTTGAAAGCATTATGGATTCCCAACATCCAGACCACATAATTGTGCACTCTGGTGGCATTGACCTGGGCACACTGACTGGTTGGACTGGAAATCCTATTGCAGAAAACCTTTGAACAATTAATGCAATTTTTCTCTCACACTGCCTTGGTGTTCTCTAACATATGTCAGAGGCAGAAATGGAAGTGGTCTTCTGAATTTTGTCCACATATAGAGAAAGCCAGGAAACATGTTAATAAAACTGTTTCAACATTCCTCAGAGACAATAACATGGGCTATAAATACAATAATAAGCTGATCTTCTACTTGCATGGATGATACAGGAGAGATGATGTTCACTTCACGGACGAAGGCAACATAGAGTTTCTGAGAAACTTGAAACTCTACATCCGCTTGTATATGTAGCCATCATATACGCACTAAGAACGACCCTATTTCCCAAACAGTTATTATTATTATTATTATTTTTTTTTAAATATCTTTATTCAGTTTATAACAGCAATTATTTTTAAGTGTAATCTTTTTTTTAAAATTTATCAAATCCGCAAATCCATTGCAGACCCGCAAACCAAAAGCACAAATAAATTCAATGCAAAAGAGCACATTTAATATTTATAGTAGAGGTTTCTGAATGGGTCTCACAGTGGGTATAATTGACTCTAAATGGGAATCATTTTAGGTGCATAAGTGTCTCTATGCATACCTTAGTTGCTGCAACAGTGTCTGTATAAGTGTATCAGTGCGTGTGAGACTCTCTGTCTCAGTATATGAGTAGCTATGAAAATGTCTGTATGGATTTAAGTGTGCATGTGAGAGTCTCTGTATGGGTTTGTAAATAGGTGTAATGGTGTCTATAGGATATCTGAATGGGTGTGAAAGTGTCTGTATGGGTGTGTGAGTGGGTGTTAGAGTGTCTGCATAGGTGATAATGTTGGTGTGAGAGTTTCTGTATGGGTTTGTGAATGGGTGTGACAGTCTCTTATGGGTGTAAAACTGGGTGTGACAGTGTGTATATGGGTTTGTGAATGGGTGTAACAGTATCCATATTGGTTAACAGTGGCTTTCAGAGTATCTGTATGGCTTTGTAAGTGGGTGTGAGAGTATCTGTATGGGTATGTCAGTGGGTGTCACAGTGTCTGTATAGATTTTATCTATGGGTGCCAGAGTCTCTATAGATTTCTGAATGGGTAGGACACTCTCTGTATGAGTTTGTGAATGTGTGTAATAGTGTCTGCATGGGTATAAGAGTGGGTGGGAGTCGATCTGTATAGGTATGTGAGTGTGTGTAAAAGTCTCTGCATAGATGTAAGTGTGGGTGGGAGAGTCTCTGTATGGGTTTGTGAATGGGTATAAAAGTGTCTGGAGGATATCTGAATGGGTGTGACAGTGTCTATATGGGTATGTGAGTGGGTGTAAACATGTCTATAAAGGTGTAAGTGTGAATGCGAGAGTCTCTGTATGGGTTTGTGAATGGGTGGAAACAGTGTCTGCATGGGTGTAAGAGTGGGTATGAGAATCTCTGTATGGGTTAGTGAATGGGTGTGATAGTCTGTATGGGTTTGTGAATGGGGTTAACAGAGTCTCTAAGATTTCTGAATGAGTGTGAGAGTGTCTATATGGGTATGTGAGTGGGTGTAAAAGTGTCTATATATGTGTAAGTGTGGGAGTGAGAGTTTCTTTATGGGTTGGTGAATGGGTGTGACAGTCTCTGTATGGGTTTGTGAATGAGTGTAAAAGTGTCTGTAAGGGTGTGAAAGTGGGTGTGAGAGTGTCTGTATGGGTATGTGAGTGGGTATAAAAGTGTCTATATAGGTGCAAGTGTTATATTCCATATAGGTACCCCAATATAGGCCGGGGTAACATCCCAACCTTTCACCTATATTTGTCCCTACATTACATACATAACGGGCCGCTAGGACTGACACTTTACCTAGTTTCGGTACTGCTTACAGAACGTGAAGTTTTCCCTGAACAATAGCCTCATACATTATGCATGAGGATTCTTGGAAACTCAGCAGGACTACCATCTCCTGCATAATAACTATGTACAAGGTTAATTCCCGACGTCATCGTAAGTCCAACAATGGCACAGCAAGGTAGAACCCCTGGGGATAACTTTGGGTATATAAACATCACATCTTGCTGAGATAGTCAGAGGAGATCAGGACTTCCCTGATGACACACTGACGCGAGATGCGAGACGCTGAGGCTCCTGCATGCAGATACTCCAGCTCGCAGTGGTATAACATCCCTTGCGGGGTGTCCAACTCAAGACCAAGACGGGGTCCCACAGTCTCTCACTTCAGGTAATGGGGTTGACTTTATCCGAGAGTGATTCTTGGCTTAACACCTACACACATGCTAGGAACACTTAGGTACATCTAGTTAGGGAAGCATCGTAGGAGTACGCATTTTATTGTCAGGTATTTTATAAACTTGCCTGTATTCATGGTTATAGCAAAATGGTAGAAATCTACCATCTTTTTACTTTCTTCGTGCTTCTAATCATTTATATCTGTTTCTGTCTTGTGGTTGTTTCAGCACACCTATTTTACACTAGAATAACGACTGTTCAATAAATGCTTATTAAAAAACGTCCATACCGTTTATTCTGTGTATCTCTCTGAGACTAAATGAGCACGAGTGACTGAGCGAAAAGTAGTACATTGTTTCCATGGTCCTGAGGGATCAGGGTTGTCATGTTCGATAGTTGCCAAGAACTATTATCTCCTTGGTAAGAGGAGTTTCTAGTGGCACTGTGAGCTAGCTGGTACACAGGCCAACATACCCGGTGGGGGTGTCTAGAGTCAGTCTGACACCAATCCTGCAGTGTATGTTGTCTAAACACGCAGATCCTATATAGGTTTTATAGGAACTACACAACACAAGTGTGGGTGTGAGAGTCTCTGTATGGGGTAATGAATGGGTGTGAGAGTCTCTGAATGGGTTTGTGAATGGGTGTAACAGTGTCTGTAGGATATCTGAGCGGATGGGAGAGTGCCTGTATGGGTATGTGAATGGGTGTGCCAGTATATGTATGGGTATGTAAATGGCTGTGAGAGTGTAAAAATATATGTATGTATTTTTTTGAGCCGTGCTAGATCCGCAAATCCCACGGGGAGTAACACGGTGACCATGATGAGCCCCGCACGGGATGATGTTCTGTTAGACACCGAAAAAGATTTCATCTAATTTTTTAAAAATGTAGTTCTTAAAGAATTTGATTTTCCCTCTGAATTTACGAGGTTGCTTGCCCAACAATATTATAATGCCAAGGCAATAATATGATTACAGGGTAAATATCAGTTACATGGGGAACCTATCAGAGCTATCCTATGTGGCCAATATTTTTGCTCTGCTTTTTAAGCATCTTGTTATCCAAATATAAGTACAGAAAGGATCTCACCTCCAATTGGGGATTTTTATTTGGTAAAACCTACACTGGTGGCATTGATTTGTTTTTAAAGTGTAGCCTTTGTTATTAGAGAAGCCTTTGATGCTATACCCAGATTTAGAAATTTGGCAAGGTTATTAAATTACTCATTATAAGTCAGTCAAATATATATCTCGAAGTCTGGGCTTCGGAGGAATTTTTGGACATTTCGGCCCACTGAATGCTAATTTGAGTGGATTATTAAGTCAATGGAATGCTCTCTTTCGATAAGCAACACATTCCACTATAAAACTCTCTGTCCTGCTCTTTCTTTTTGGCGCGTTCCATGCTTTCCATCAGCTGCGCTCTTTAAGTAGGTCAAAAACAAATATATAATAATCCAGCCTTATCATGCAAAGACTTAATATGTTTACCTCTAAAGGTGTTTTCCCATTCCTGACATGTGTGTTTATTGTTCTTATTACAGTTTGCTCATTTGTTTTTCCACAAGGGACAAGGAAGCTGGAAGAACTGTGTTTGAGTGCCAAAAAAAACCATAAGTGGATGATGTGCTATATAAAACTGTTGGCCCTGCCCCTTTCTGCAGTGTCATCCACAAACCTTTTGCCTTCCTCCTCATACTTTTTGCTGAATTAATTTTTATTGGCCTTAGGACTCTGTGCACTTTACCATAGCTAGCTAGTTCTAAAGTGCTTTTGATCTCTCTTTAAAACATGGTACAATTGGCTTATACCCAATTTGCATATTTGATTTACTTATAAGTACCTAGTAAAGTGCCACTTTCGTGTAGTTCCTAGGAATCCCCAGGACCTGCGCGTTTTGGATGACCTAAACTGAGGGCTTGGTGTCCCAACTGATTCCAGACACCCCCACAGGATATGTCAGCCGTTAGACCAGCTAGCTTGACAGTGCCACTACCACCCTCCCTGTATCTTACAGTGGTGTAGGTAGTTTCTGACAACCACTGAACATGACAACCCTGATTCCTCAGGGATCGAGGAAAACAGTACAGTACTTTTCGCACAGTCACTCGTGCTCACTTATTCTCAGAAAATACACAGGATGGCGATTAGGACGTTTCGATAAGTATTTATTGGTCCAGCATCAGTCTTGTGTAAAACATATTTGCTGTGACAATCAGGAGACAGAAGCATACGAAAGAGATTGCTAGTACCAATATAGTAAATAGTAGATACATTTCTACCATAGTGCTAATAAGATGAACATAAAAAGTTCAGATAAAAACAGTCGCACTTGCATATCCCTAAAATGAGCATCCTAAGTAATTTGCCTAAATGTACCTAGCCTAGAGTTATATATGTAGCATGCATATATGTATGTATGTATGTATGTATGCATGCATGTATGTATGTATGTATGTATGTATGTATGTATGTATGTAGCCAAGAAACCTTTAGGGAAGAACCAGCCCCCTCACCTGAATGTAGGGAATTAAGGACCCCGTCTCTGCTTCGAGGATGACACCCCGCAAGGAATGTCAGACTGCTGTGTGTCGAAGATTCAGCATGTAGGACCCCGTGTCAGCTTGGATGGAATTCTCCTCTAATTAGCAGGCGGGAATCAGGGTCTTATATACTAGAGTGGTTTTATTGGCACATTGGAAAATAAGAATATTAACATAGGGAGAATAGACATTTTGATCATGGAAACACGACCTATGATGGTCAAGGGGAAGCTGGACAATCTGTCTAATAATCCCTTGATTTTACCTAACATTCGTTCATAATTCAAATGAAAAAGACTTGAAAAATTATTTGTAACCCAAATACCCGGATATCTAATTTGAGACGCTATCTTAGCTTGTGACTGTAAAGAGGAAGGAAGGTCTTCTACTGTCACATTAAAAAGCATCAATTCTGTTTTACTTTGATTTATCTTGTATCCTCCAATCCTAGTTAAATCCTTAGTCACCCCAAAAATTTGCTTTATATTATCTTCATCTGGCTGGAGATAAAATATCATATCATCCGCAAAAAATGTAAGCTTCATCATACCATCAATGGGTGCCCTAATATTGATATCATTATGAAGTTGAATTGCCAGCGGTTCGATAAAAAATGTAAACAGAATGGGTGAGAAGGGACACCATTGGCGAGTGCCTCTTTTAATCACAACCGATCCTGCCATCATGGAATTCATCAACCTTAGCTTGAGCACCATTACATAGATTGGATAGCATTGACAAACATTGGGTGGGAAAACCAAACCTCTGGAGACAATAAAATAAGGCATCTCAATTCACCAGATCGAATGCCTTTTCGGCATCAACCATCATGACTAAGGCTCTGCTATGATTCGTTGAAAAATAATCTATGGCCTGAATTAGAAACTCGGTGTTTGACGCCATTAACCGGCCAGCTATAAAATAGCTTTGATCTGTAAGTATCAGCTGTTGTGCGGCATGCATTATAAGGACAGCCCAGATCTTTGTTAACAATTTGTAATCCAAATTAAGCAGGCTAATTGGCCTATAGGAATGAACAGATGTTGGATTTTTATCCTTCTTCAGGAAAGAAACTATTGTTGCTTGTGGGCCAATCAGAAATAGTATAGATCTTTAGAATCTATACTATTTCTGATTGGCCCACACTGATGAGCTTAAAGTTGCCAGTGTGACCAGCGCCCAGAACCAAACCCTGTCGTTATGACTACAATGTTCTATAGACCCGTCACATTACCAGTGCCCTATTTGTCTGGTCCTGTGTAAGCCCTAATAATGTTCGTTTACTTTGCCAAGCTTTGCTACAGTTTTTGTTTTTACTAGAATACTTAATCTGATCCTTTTTTTGCCCGCATCCGAACAGTGAAACTTTTCAAGCAGACTCTATAGACACTTGCCCTATTCTGTTACGCTTCTAAAGGAATGGAACAACATTATTTATTATCACCACCGATGTTTGTCATTATGCTCACTAGGAGGCATGTGCGCATTGGACATAACATAACGTGTAGTTGTAAAGCACAAGTCCACCTTTGTTGCTGAAATAACAGTTTGTTTATTATTCCCAACTCACTTTTGCTCATGTTATCAATCCCGAAAGCATGAAAGTTTGAGTGGACCCATTGAGATTGAACCTTTGACTACGAAGTCAAGCACAAGATTCCTGTAGTGGAAACGTCAGTCAATAGAGCCACAGAAATCAGAAAATCGGATAGAATCATTCACAGTAAATATATTGTATTGTTTTCTTCCTCAATGGAACGAGATGTTCTCCGCCTGAATTAAATCATGCAACATGTTCCAAAGTAAGCATCTATTAGGTACAGCGGACTTTCTGCTCACCTGTGCCAGAGGAATTTTGTGGACAACCAGTATCTTCATCTACCTAGATGGTAACTTTCTTGTGCGATCCAATACATTTGGGTACCGATAACTAGTAAAACGAAAATGTTAAAACATGATTTCCACAAGTTGAATCCCATTGGGGGGTTAGTTGAGGAGGTCTAAAACACCTCAGAGATACACAATAGTAATATCCATTTGCACCAAACTAGGGAACACAAAACAATACAAACTACTGTCTATGGTGTGCATTGTTTCTGTCAATAATGAAAGATAATTGCCTTTTTGGATCTGATAATTGCACTTACAATTTTAGCCCTTCATTTCCCTCCTATAATCAATATGGTATATTGACAATGCCACCCCAGAATTAGAAGAGCTCTCCATGGCAAGCTGAGTTTCAGGTGACAGGGAGTGTACTTTTTTTTGTAAGCGTCCAATGGCAAATCAAGTTTTATCTAATTATTATTGCTTGGGAGTGTCAATTCCATTTTTCTTTTTTTTTCTGGTCCAAGTAAAAAAAAATCCTATTTTTTTACATTTTTATAATAAAAACCGAATCACTTGTCGCTCAGTGGTAAATACTACTTGGAATATCTTGGGGTATTCTCATAGTCAGTCTGTAGTTTAAAGTGATTTAGCTTTGATCAGCAAAATTGTCAAAGAGCACCCCAAAATTTAGCAGAATCTGATGTAATGATACTTTGTGTATGTATTCAAGGATGCTGAAGATAGACATCCGTCATCTATTCTTTGAGCTTCCCATTGAATCCACTGTCCACTGGTGCATGCTCTAACTCTATGTGAATTACTACAGGAAGCTTAACTGGTACCAGAGCCTTAACCAATCCCCATTTTTAAACGAGTTGCCTCACTGTCCCATTCCACTTGCACACCAGTTGGTCTATGTCAGCTGTATCCACTCATCCATTCATGTTCGTGGATGTGCGGAATATTGAGTAGCGAATATTGAGATACCAGAATATTACAGCCAAAATATTGATAGTTAAGTATATATAGGTAAGTATGGGTTTACTACATTGAACTCCATATATATTTACCCATATGATATATCAAGGTATGCAGATATGGAGTTAAGAATAGCAAATATATACTTACGTATATGTCCTTACCTCCTCAATATACCCTACTCGATATTACAGACTAAAACCTTTAATTTTAGCATTTTGATATTGTAATCCAAAATGTATAATTCACAAATAGAACTAGAAATACCAGGAAGCAAAGAAATATACCAAGGAAGGATAAGTTACCCACACATGACATTACACGGTAAAGCTATGCTTTGGAAAGTGTAAAACGCCTCTAGAGTATAGTTCTGTGCTGTAGTTTGTTTCATGAAAGAACAATCATGAAAGAACAAATTCTAGTTATTTTGCTAAGAATGAGATTCCCTGCCACTCTAGTATTTTTATCACCACATTATTTTGCACTCTAATCATTTGTTATCCACATTAAATGCCGCGTTATAAGTTCCAAAATGTAAACGTGATGTTGAGCTAAATATTTCTTACACTTCATGTAAGAGCTCTTTAGACGTCACACGAAGGCATCCACAGCAAATGACAAGGCTTTTTTGTTGCAAAATTACCCCCTATCAGACTTTACAACTTCAGCCAGTCATACCGTATGTACACACCTAGAGACAGCGCAGGAGTCACATTTTTTCTTTGACATCAGGATTGGGACTGAAGTATCAAGTGGCGTTTTGTAAAAGGGCTGGAATAGTAACATTAAAGAGACAATTGTTTATCTCGTGTTATAGCTGGGATGGGTCAAATATGTCTATATTGCATAGATGTTAAAGTGTCTTACATGTTCAATAATTGTGTGATTTTTTTTCTTTTTTTGATGGGGTATCAACACCCGATTTCTTTTCATAGGGCATTTTATATCACGTTCTTGTTTTGCCATACACTTATCTGCTCCTGCTACATACGTCCATGGACCACCTAGATACACATCCGCCCTGGATGAATGACCTATAAAAAGTGTTACCACCTGTCCAAAGCCCATATTAAAATGGATGCAAGGACCCGTGTCTCTGTTGACAAGGGAAGCTCAATGTGGGCTTAAAGCCAAGTTCCAAGCGCTGAGAACAGAAATGATCTAAACTATGAAAATTAAAACAGCTGTACAAAACTGATTGGTCTGTAAAGGTTCAGGCTTCTGTCATAAATCACTTAATGCTACATTAGGACAAACCTTTTTTTTTGTCCTGATTTCACCGTCAGTTTCTCGCCGCATTATTTCCTTCAACAAAAAGAAATGCCATCAGTTTGATATATGCAAGTCTTCCGTACATTTTACAACCGCAAGTAATTTTCTCTTACCTAAGAATTTTCACACCTCCTACTTCTGATGGTGCGTGCCTATTCAAGTACGTGGTTCAGATTTTCCAAACAAACTAAGGGGCAGATTTACAAGGCCCTTGCGCCACTTTTGCGTCACTTTCCCCATGTTAAAAGTGACGCAAAAGTGGCGCATGGGCCTTGTAAATCTGCCCCCAAATTGCCCATTTATTAATTATTCAATTGTATGTATTTACTCTTGACATATTTGTGATTTCCTCTTCGGATAGTTGCACTCATATTTGTTACTGATAATGTCATGTGTCCTAACGAAGTCTCCTTGAAGAAACATTTTTCAACATCTCTTATGAGCTTTCTGATGATGCAGTTAATTGCTACTGCCCTACTGACTGCACCCCATGACTAACTAACCTGTTGTTTATCAATATGTCAGCAGTGCTATTTTTAGCCTTCCTCTGTATTATGGCTATGACCTTACTCCCTGTCCTTTCACACACAAAATGGCTACTTACCAAAGCAGTGGTTGAATAAGTTCAATCTTTCTCCTTAATGCACCCAGAACATTATATTGTGTTTGCATTTTCTGCAGATAGCCAGCTTTGAAACGTTGCAATACATTGTCTTTCTGCATTTAATGTCACTGTCCTACATTTATCTACATATCGACCCTCTATAAAGTGGATGACAATCACAACTTAAAAATTCACCTTGTGCAAACATCTTTAGAGTAAATGTGCTTTACTATAAGGCTTTAAAGTGTGATCTCTAACCGAGGAGCTGAGAACCAGTGGCGGCCAACATGGCTCACGGGTGGTTGGGGCAGGCCCGGGTTTGGGGGGGGGGGGGCCATCGGAGGAAGAAGGTGCACAATGCAAAAAATAAATAAAACAAAAAAATAAACACTTACCTTGCCAGCAGGTCACGCGTTTTTGCTCTTGCTCTCCTCGTCAGACTCGAGGAACAGGAAGTACAGCTAGACTCCCCGGACCACTCACACTGCTGCAATGCAGCGTTGCGATTGGTAAGCGCCCAGGCTCACCTGACCAATCACAACGCTGCAATGCACCGTTGTGATTGGTCTGAGCGTCCTGGTTCAATGCTCAGCCAGGGAATGGGGGTCTGGGCATGTTCTCCATGCAGGCTGTAATGCGGCCTGCATGGAGAACAGGGAAAGTGCGCATGACTGTTTTGGGCGGCGTAGAGGGCTGGCCAAACAGTCATGTGTACTTAGGAGTGGGCAAACCACTCCTCCCCTGCCCTGCTCCGGGAGCAGAGCATCCCCGCCTACCCGGCCACCCGCCCACCAATAAGGGAAACATAAAATGATAATAACTCAAAGTTATTATAATTTTATGTTTCCTTTACTTTGCACTGCTTAAAAGCAGTTGGGAGATGCTCCTCTGCCATAGCGGAGGAGCCGCCACTGCTGTGAAAAGAGAGTTGTGATACAAAAACACCAATAGTGAAATATGTGGTGGCTGACACAAAAATAAACATAATTTAAGAGAAACGGAAACCTGATACAATTTAGCAGATGAAAGCTAATGAAACAAATTTAATTTGGATACAGAAAATGGATATGTGCATTTTACTTGGAGAAAGAATACTTGTGGAGACATCTAGGGGAGGCCACTTCTCAAGGCAGACGTTTTCTGTGTTTGTACAATGCACTCCTGGTTACAATGCGATCAAATCTACCTAGCACTCAGCATAATTACAATTATAATTCTCAGGCCCATTAAAAAATGTGATAATCAATAAACGTAAAAAAGACTTAATGAAGAAATCGGTCCAAAATGCAAAGAGTTCTTCCAATTGACTAGAATACAGATTGTGGACAGGCTTAGGTATGTAAATTTGGAATGAGCAGTTAAAAAGGTGCAAGTTGGAATACAATACTATGATTAAAGAAATACCTTACAAGATGAAATTAGCTAAGGTTGCTGCACTTAATAATGAGCTGACACAAAATAGTAATTTGATCCTCGGCTAAATTGGATACTGAATCAGTCCCTTTAAGCATCTAAATGACTATATCTAATGGCGCATAGAAGGAGCATATCTGCAAACTGCAGTGATGTCTTTGACAAAGGTCACTTTCAGAAGGGTGAATAAAAAATGTAATCTGATGATTACTTTCCCATAAGAAGTAAACAGACATCATGGTCAGCAAAGCTTGTAGTGGCTTAGGACCGTGTGGCTAGTTTAATAAGTCAGTAAAACAACAACCAACGTAGTTGGATGACATGATGGATACTGGGCCTAGAAATGTTGTTTTCTGTGAAAGATACCCATATGTCTGGAAAGGGGCCCACTTATGATAACGCCTAAAGAAGATCATCGATTAAATTACAGACTAGCAACTGTGCTACGTTCTGCAGCAAATGGTGTTGCTAAAATGCTTCTGGACTGACTCCATGGAAGAGAAGAGGAGAGCAATGACATTCTGTTAGCTCATATCAGATTCTTTAATAAGTCCCCTGCAGTCCCCATTATGTGTAAAAGAAAAAATCAGTAGGTTGTTGTGCCATTGTACTGTGCAATCGTGGATTATTTTAAGGTATTTTACACCACTGACAGAACTTTGTTATCTGCTAAATAAAGAAAGCCTGTGTCTTTCATAAGCTTGTCAATATTGCCAAACTCTGTAATGACACAAAGTCCTGCATGAATCTGGACAGGGTGTTGTTTTTGAGTAATTTAAATAATAATGTAACTGAGTATGATATTAATTTTGAGATCTAATATATACCAATTCACAATATACCATAGCATCATACCTCTAATCCGTCTTTAGGAAAATAAAGACCATAAAGTGCGCACACAACCGTACATTTCACAATTTTTTAACTAAATTCCAGTACCCAGCTCTCCACACTCCTACACTCTGCTGGCCACCCTCTGGCAATCAACCCACATCCATTTTTACTTTCTCAGTGTTTGACTACAGGGTCGACCATCCTCCAGTGTTACCCTATGAGGCCCTTTAGAGCCCATTAAGAGGTATTTATGAGCCACACCAGCATTTGCATGTATGTGGGAATACACGAAAAGCGCTCACAAGCTCACTGATTAATTTCGTTTTTTCAATGTTGAGTCTTTGCTACACCTGGATTATACCACTATACTTGGGCACTGAGAGGTTACAACTTATATTATGTCTCTGTCTTACAGTGCATGTTAATCTTTCTGTGCCATTTACTACCGAATCATTGAACACACTTGTTGATGTTTTCGGAACCACAGGATGGGTGTAGGTCAGCAGCGGCCCGTGCAGGTAAGAGCGGTGTGACCGGGTGGGGGAGATTTCAACAGACAACAACAAGGGTAAATTAATTATTTATTTAACTTTCCCTCCTAGTCGTCTGTCGAATCCCCCCCAACCCAGCCTCACCGCCCCACCGCTCTTTAGTGCACGGGCCGCACCTGGTGTAGGTGATATAGGTATTTCAAGGATAATGTACCAGGAGACTATGAACTTCCTCATTATTGCGTTTGGCTTCTCCCTAAACCTACAGGCAACCACCAAATATTTTGGAGCTTAGGAGTGCGTAAGTGTATTTTATGCATGAATGCGTGTTCTTTCACTCCCCTTATACAATGCACATCACAAATTAGCAAACACACACTAATGATAAATATTTTTTGTGATTAGCAAAGAAAGGGACAAAATAGGGCTGTTAATTTAAAGTCTTGAAGAAAGCCACAAGACCCCGTGGGGGCAAGGTGGCTGAAACTTGTAGGCCACAGTTTGGTTGATGCCAGGGGTTCCTAAATATGCCCCGTTTGACTTCACACTCATTTTTAACCTTACCTTAGTACCAGTTGTGATTTAATAAAATAACTCCCTTTCTTGGTTATTAAGGGTACATTTATTTGAAGACAGATCCCAAAAGGAAATCTCCATTAGAAGTGCTTCCTCTTTCTATTGGTTGAGCCCACCCAAATACACTAGGTATTCTGGGAGTGAACTCTATGATGAAGCATGCTACAAGAGGAAACTCCAGTGGGTGAGAGTCCTTTTAAAGAAAATCCAAGTATTTCCAGAACAGGAAAGGTGTTATAGTGGTACCACTTCCCCTTTGAATTAGTTTCGAAGAGCAGTTATATACATAATCAATTGAAAAAAACTTGAGCAGTTCTAACTAAGGGGCTGCCTTCAGGCTCATTCTCTGCACTGATTTTGAAACAACATGGGATAAGGGATTTTTGTGTCTTGCCTGAAGGATCTAATAGCCAGACCATTCCAATATAGCTTTGCTATTCTTACACCTCTTTGACAAAGCACACTGTGGATTTGTGTTGGTGTAAAGTAATTATGAAAGTTAACATTTGTGGTGATATTATATGAATATGCTTGGTTTATGTCCTGAATGTTAAAGATCATTTTTATCTGGACAACTAAAATGGCACCGAGCCAGCACCTTTAAAGAGACTATGGAATGGTAGATGGTGTTGAAAGACACTTCAAAATAACTCCCACTAACACTGGGGAAGTGCATGTACTTACTATTCTAACTCCAGTCCTGCAAACATTGGTCAATGTGCATATAATTGGGAGGTGGGGATCATATTTACTACTCCAACTCCAGTCATCTAAACATTGAGGAAAGTGCATATATTGCAGAAATCACAGCTACTATTCTAACTAGATTCCTACCAATTTTGGGGAAAGTGCTTATACTTGTCAGAGGACATATTGACGTTCTGACTTCAGACCTACGAATACTGAGGAAAGTGCATTTAATTGTAGGTTTTCATGTTTACTATTCTCACTGCAGTCCTACAAACATTAGCAAAGGTGCTCGTATTTAGGGGGGTCAATACTGTGATTGAAAAAGTGAATAAAAATGGGGGAGAAGTAACTCCAATCAAACAAAAATGAGAGTTAGTGCTTTTATTTGGTGTGTCAAATGTACTATTCTAACCCCACTTTCACATTGGGGAAGGGCATACATTTGGCAAAGGGTCAGATTTACTATTGCACCTCCAGTCCTAAAAACATTGAGGAAAGTTTATGTAATGGGGAAGGGGTCATATTTACTATTCTAACTCCAGTTCTACCAACATTTCAGAAAGTGCATATGCTTGGTTGAGTCAGGATTACAATTCAAACTCAATTCTATTAACACCGGGGACAGTGCACATATTTAGGGGAGGACATATTTACTGTGCCAACTCCAGTCCAACAAATATTTGGGAAATTGCATGTATTTGAAAGCATCAAATGTACTATTCTAACTTCAGTCCTGCTTACACTGGGGAAGGGTACATTGAATAGAAGGCATATTTACTATTCTATCTCCAGTCCTACAAACATAGATGAACGTTCATACAGTTGGAAGAGACATATTTACTATTTTAACCCAAGCCTACAAACTTTGGGGTAGGTGCATATATTTAAGTTTCTATTTGTATTTTTTCAGAAATCATTACAGAAATAGAAATAGTACATATTTTACAAGCTAAATTTAAAAAACATTCTGAAATATTAAAAGTTAAATTCAATGTTATCAAACGTGTTCATCAAACAATATAAAAAATAAATATGTTTACAAAAATAGTTTTTTCAATTTCAAGCCTCCATCGTACCAGCTTTTTCCCTGCACCTGGGAGTGTGATGTAGTAGCACGGTGCAGGAGCACTATCAATTCTGAAGAGGCATCCCGCAGTGCCGGAACCTCCATCGTACCAGCTTTTTCCCTGTGTCTGGGGGTGTGACGTAGCAGTGTGGCGCAGGAGCACCATAAATCCTGAAGAGGCATCCTGCAGCGTGGGAGCCTCCATTGTACCAGCTTTTTCCCTGCACCTGGGTGTGTGACGTGGTAGCGCAACGCAGGAGCACCATAAATCCTGAATAGGCGTCCCGTAGCGTGGGAGCCTCCATTGTACCAGCTTTTTCCCTGCACCTGGGGGTGTGATGTGGCAGCGCAGCGCAGCAGCGCCATAAATCCTGAAGAGGCGTCCTGCAGTGCGGGATGCGCGCAGGGAGTGCCTGGGCGAAGACCGGGCCAAGACGGGCCTGTCTTAGCCCGTCATAGCCTGGAAGAGGCTGGGCTGGGCCATCCCTCTTTCCCCTGGACTGTGGAGCTTTTGAATACGGTGAGTGGGTATCCGTGGGGGACCCTTTGTTGACTGTAGACCCTGTTTGTCCCATGCCCTGGTGGGATTATATGCTCCAGGGCTTCCTGCTACACAGCTGTTACCAAGAACTGGGGGTGAATTGTCACATTCGTGGGAGCACTTACAACAATGCCTCGTCCCCTCAGCGTGGGTTCGGCAAAGACTGGTCTCGCCTGCACCCACTATTGGTTGGTTGGCCCTTAGGGTCTGGTCTGGAATCCCTGCACAGTTCTCACCAATGCCGCCAAACCGAGGCCAGAAGCTGGTCACTGGGTCAACAGTGAGTATTCCTTTGTAACCTTGGGCCATCAGATTTATTGCCTCAGGGCATTGCCTGATATTTCGATATGGGAAAAAGGAAGGCACAGCATGTGACCCCCTCGGGCAGCCGTGCCTCACCATTGATACATTCTTGGCAAAGGCTGTGGGAGTTATTAACAAGGAGATAGTCTGGGTCGAGAGGCGGCTCTCTGTTGAAACAGGAAGATCAGGCCGGTGTCTTTCATCTACTTCACCTCGGGTTTTTAAGACTCTCTTGGCCGCACCATCCCCAGCCCTATCCTCCTCGCCCTCAAACCGGGATCTAGTCGAATCATCTTCTTGTGAGCCTACAGTCACTAGGCCCGGGTCCCCCCCTCTCCAGTTTACACCACCTGATGACGTGGCAAGTCCCTCAGCTCCAAAACGGCAGAGGAAGGCCAAGAGGGCAAAGGAACCTTCTGCGGTTACACCACACGACCAGGCGAGTGATGTATCAGGAACCAACACGGAGGAACTGTTGAACCAGCTGGCCCCAGCGCTACACAACATTAAGGCGACCCTCATTGACCCTCATTGACCTTATATCACCGATCCTGACTATACTAGATAAGTTAGAGTCAGCATCTAGGGACTTGGCACGCAATTTGGACATTGTTTTAACTTCTTTGGCTGAACCTCCACCTGACAATTTGTGAGTGTCCTCCCCATTACCGGACCTTATTTTCTCTGGTAACCCCCGGAGTAGTAGTGGTATCTCACATATTAATGCACCCAAGGGAGTGTCGGCTCAATATGCTACTCATGGGCCCAGTAGCTCGTGCTTAGAGGGAGGTGGGGTGTCTTTTGTCCCGCATATTCAGCCTCCAGGTAGGGTAGATGCCCCCCATTTCGGGGTGCAACCTACCAAGGCTTTACAGCTTCTAGTGATTGACCTTCCCCCAGCTTGTGGTCCTTACACTGTGTTTCTGTCGGGGTTCCAGGTTTGGCTGGCCATAAGGAGGAAACCTCCACCGAACTAATCAATAATGCCTCACATTGGCTAGCGCAGCACTCTGGGTTTTCGGCCAGGGATTATCATGATATTTTGATGGTGCGGAGGGTGCCCTGGATAGGCTTATCAAGGAAAATGTTTAATGGTGTATCATCCTCTCTACACGTTATCCAGAGTTAACACAAAAAATCCTATTTTGGGGCATCCAAATCATTCTTCACAGGATCATGCATTAAATGACTCCCGCTGGGCTTTTTTTATAGACCCCCACTGAGTAATCATGGTGAGGAATCCTGTAGCGTGGTGGGTTCTCCGAAGGGGGTATGAGGCAGCAGTTGCAACTCAGAAATCTGTATGCTTCCTTAGAGGGATTGGACTAGCTGGATTGACTCCGTGATTCTGAGGCGTCACATGTTTAGCTGCCCCTCCAATTAGGCCCTTTGTGCCAGGATCCAGAGATAGTCAGGGATCCACCCATTTCAAGCCCAATTGGGATTATACTAGATCCTCCCCCTGAGGTGCATCCCAAGGACAACCCTGATTCCCAGGTTAGGCCTTATATGCCTTCCCCCTCTGTAGTCCATTTAGGAGGTATTAAGCACAATCCCGGAAGAGAATTCAATCTCATCTACTGGAATGTGGCTGGTTTGTCTGCCAAGTTTTCCGATGATAGATGGCTTTCATACATTAAATCTTGTAAAATTATATGCCTACAGGAAACCTGGGAGACAAAGAACAACTTCTTCTTGGAAGGGTATAAGACCTTTTTTTGCCCAGCACAAGACTCCAACAGGGGAAGAGCTATCGGGGGCCTTATCCTATTTGTGAAATCGGAATTATCTAATGAGTTGCAGACCAAAGTGGGATTCCAATGTGTTTCAGGGTATGACATTGCGCATGGGAGGAGAGCCCCCACTTGGCATAATCAACTTTTATAACCTGAAGAAGGGGAAGGGTCCGCTCTCCAATTTTGATGCCCTAAACTCTGCCCTAGGCTCCCTAAAAGGGGAGGGTTTTGGGCACATGAATCTTATTTGTGGGGGGATTTTGTCATTTGTGTTCGTCTTTCGTAAAGAACCTGCAGTTGCACAACCCTGTTCGTTCTCAGAGGACTTGAACATGGAGCACACTACGGAAGGGGACAAGTTAAACAATCTCTTATCCACTCATAACCTTGTACATACCTTAGACTACTGGTACACTGGGCTTATTTCACATCTGCCTCTGTCCTATAAAGGTAGGGGTTCTGCTACTATTATAGATTTTATTTTCGTCTGTGCCTCATTGGGTGCGGGCTCTGGCTTCTTTAGCATTGAACATAATAAATTTAGCGACCATAACCCCTCAACACATTTACTGAGGGGGATGGGTATCTATACTAGGGGTCCTCACAAACCTCTGTCTCCTCTAATCCCAATAGATCAGGGTAGGCGCCTTCGCTGGTCATGCATAGATGCCAATACCTTTAATCACAGCCTCTTCTCTTCTTGTCAGCTTGAGCTAGGTCTTTGTTTGGACCCTTATTCTTTGAGTGAGGATATATTGAGTTCATTTACCTCTATTGCCCAGGTAGTCTCTGGTCTTTTAACTACACAGACAGTGAGGGGTACCAAGGCTCCTCTCTCGTGGTTTGATTGCAAGTGTTCACAAGCATTGAGGAGGCTAAAGGTAGCCTTAAAGCAGGTGCCACAGGAGAATGATAGAGTGACTTAGTGCCGGCACTTTCACAAAGAGTCGGTTAAAGCGCGCAGGCGCCAGTTACAAAAGCAGCCCTGGGAGGACCTATCCAAAGTGGGAGAATTGAGGGATTCAGCCTTATTTTGGAAAATCATTAATAGTCCCTGCTTTGCGGAACCAGCTAGACTGACTACCTGCCATCATATCACCCCAGACCAGTGGGTCTCCCATTTTGAAAAGGTTTACACCGCAGGTCTCTTGGTGGAGCCATGGGTAGACTTACCTCCTAGCCTAGATGTAATCCCCATTAGTTTCTCTTTGGACGAGGTATATTCTAGTATCGAGCTGCTTTTGCTAAATAAGGCCCAGAGTCCTGATGGAATACCTCCAGATCTCTTTTGTGACAATATTGAGGTCTGGGCCCCTCTTTTAACCCAAGTCCTGAATGCGGCAGCCTTAAAGGGGACATTGCCCTCTTGGTCTACTGCGACAATAATTCCAATTTACAAAAAGGGGACAAGGACAACCCACAATCTTACCGCCTGATCTCCCTTATCGATGCTGTAGTTAAGGTCCTGGGACGGGTCCTCTTATCCAGATTGTCTCTGTGGGCCACAGACAACCAGATATTATCGGATGTTCAATTTGGCTTCCGTGAAGGCATGTCAACAACAGACCAATGCCTCAATCCTTATCTTTTGACAGCCAAATACACACTGATCAACCGGGTGTATTGTACCTAGCCTTCGAAAACTTTACGTCCGCGTTTGATTGAGTTAATCGGACTAAGTTGTGGGACATTTTAATTTCTTTGGGAGTGGATCCTTGTATTGTTCATTTGCTTACATCACTCCATGCCCAGACGACAGCGGCAGTGAGATAGACACAGGAGAGCCAAGGTTGTATTTTAGCTCCATTTTTATTTTCGGTTTATATTAATGGTCTTGAGGTGGCTTTATTGGCACTCCAGTCGGATTCCCCTAGAGTTGGGAGGAGATCCTTACCAGTTTTACTCTATGCCGATAACGCAGTGCTTATGGCCCTCACGGGCCGGGGCCTGCAGATTTTAATAGATGGCTTTGTTTCTTTTATGGACAGGCCTGACCTGTCTGCTAATTTTACTAAGTTAGATGTATTAGTTGCCGGTCGTCGGGGGTCTCATGTGAAAAGTTTTAAAGCTGGTCTCCACACTCTTGCTAAGGTCCCAGTCTTTCCATACCTAGGAGTGTTATTCAATGATCGATTACAGTGGAGAGCCCTCCTAGATGGGAAGCTTAGCGAGCTGAACAAATCTGCAGGGGCTATTACCAGCTTTGCTAGAAGACTGGGCTCATGGGCCCCGGAAGTCATTTTAAAATTGTACAAATCCAAGGCCATCACAAAAGTGTTATAAGGCAGTGAGGTTTGAGGGTATGTCCCCTCTCATAGGTTACAGATGGCAGAAAACAAGCTTTTGTGCCGAATCCTGTGCATCCTCCAAGGCACGCCAGCTTGGTCTCTGCATGAAGAGTTAGGGGTTGATTATTTGGTGGACCAAGTGACAATTAAACCCTTACTTTGCTGGCTAACGATATGGACAAGTGAAGATAAGGGTTTAAACCGCCTGATCTTAGCAGATTGTCTGGCCATGGAACAAGGTAATAAAATCCCTGGATAAGTTTATAAAGGAATCCTTTCTGGCAATAGGAAGGCCAGACCTTTTTTACGCACATGTCACTTTAAGCCCCGGGGACGTTAACATCACAAAATACTTACATCATAAATGTGTCACTGCCCAGCGTGAAAATATTAAGCTCAGCAAACCTACAGTGAGGGCTTATGTAATGTTAAAATCTGTGTCGGGTATAAAGCCATATCTTTTTGCACTTTCTAGTGCCCAAGATAGATTTGTAATTACACGCTTCAGATTTAATCAACTTCACCATCTTTTAGCTTCTCTGCCTGGATTTTTTCCTTTAATTCAAAGAGGCCCTTGTGGCTGCGATCTCAGATCTCCACAGGATTCTCTGCATTTTGTTTTATTGTGTAAATTATTCTCAGTGTCTAGAAAACGTTTCCTCTGGCCTTTACTAAAGAATCTGAAGTTTAGGCAGACCAAAGTGGCACTTTTGCACCTGCAGTTCTTACCAAACTCCCATACCCTTCACGCAGTGATATGTTTTTTGCGGGCATCTTATAGATCTAGGCTATCAAGAATTGATTGATCATCATTGCTGTGTATTTATGAGGGCACTATTGGCGCGATGGGGTGTATTGCCCTAAATCTGCGTGGTTCCACTGTCTTGTCTTGTTTTAATAAGTTGTGATGTTTTATCGGTATGTAATGATTTTATGTTGTATGACTGTTTTATTGTATCTTTTACGGATGTATTTCCATCCGAATAAAGAATGAATTAATATTAATTTAAAAAAGTTTAACTGTTTAAAAGAAAGCAGAAAAAATATGTAAATATTTATTTTTTAATAAAACACTTTTATTAGCATTATATATATGTTTCAGGTAGTCATTCAGCCAACACAAACAATTTAGATAATGATTCATTGATATTTGAAATATCAAACATTTCTTTAATTATTTAATATATAGTACAAGCATTAAAATATAACTTAAAAAGTTAAGGATCAGCAAAAAAAATCCAAAATAAAACAAACTATTTCTATATAAATTATTAATCACAATCCTACATATTGTTCAAACTCAGTCTTAAACACATTGGGGTACGTGTAAATAATTAGAGTGGGTGTTTCGTAGTTACCATTCTATTTTCAGTTCCACTAACATTGGAGAAAGGGCATATATTTGTTGGGCGTCATATATACTATTCTAACTCCAGATTTACAAACATTGAGGAAAGTGCCTACAATTGTGCTGGCACATTTACTATTCTAATTCCAGTCTTACAAACATTGGGAAAAGTGCATATAAATGGGAGTTGTGATGCATCTGATTTACTATTCAAACTTGAGTCCTAAAAACTGTGTTTTTTAAATTTTTACTACAACTAATTTCTTTATTAAAATGTTCCAATTTTTGCAAACGTTTGGGTGTCCAAAATCATTACAAAACTTTCTTTTTTTAAATTATAAATATTATTTCAAAAATAGGTAAATATAATATTCTGCTAATAGTAAAATTCAGGAACATATTTTACAAAAATAACTTACATTTTGACCTATTTATCCAATTATATTTAAAGCATAAAGACATATTTCAAATACTTTAAATCTTTTTTGTATCAATTTAAACGCATTTATGTTTTAAAAAATTGTTTAACCTCGCACTATCTCTTCTTGGTCTGTCTTATAAGATGTTTGCATTGGCCAACTAAGTCACAATGTCTTGCTGGGCCTGGGCCATCATACTGAAGTAGGGCCCTTCGTCAGATAAGAACATATTTCAAAATTTAGAAACATGTTCTTTTTGGAAAGAGAAAATGCAGGAGATTATCTTGTAACACTATCTAGTGAATTAGCTGTGTACCCATGATGACAGCTTATGCAGACCTGTAAATGAAATTTTATGATTTATGATTATGAAAGTTACACCAGAGGTTGATTGGTCTGTATGTTCTATTAATTCATGATCACATTTTTTCAAAATAAACTATGAAAGATATATCTGATGTTTCAAGAACATTACACAGTTATTAAAATCTGTATGATTTCGTAAAAAAACTAGGAACTGTTATGTAATAATTTTTTACTATGATTATTAGAGCCGATTGTAAGGGAAGTCATATTTGTTGCTTCAATTACTATATAATAATACAGTTGATGTGAATTATAGATGCATATTTACAAGCCCTGTGCACCACCAGAACGTCACTTTTTGTGACGTTCCAGTGGCGCGTAGGGCTTAGCCATATCTACAAGGGTACATAAAGCCACCCTGTGTGGCTCTTCATGGCCATGTAGATCTGGAGTAAGGTGGGACAATGCAAGTAGCTGCCTTGCTTACTCTGCTTGAAAGAGGCTTTCCATGGGTGTTGCTGTGGGTGTTCCCACTCAACACCGGTGTAATTTGACACTGCCTCAGATTTTCAACATCAGGTAAACCTGGGCAGCGACAAAAGCTTGTGCCTCCCTAAAGCAGGCATAATGAGTAGAAATGTTTACATTTCTCCTCGTTTTTTCCTCTTTCCACATGTGCTGCAGCACACATAGAAAGAGGAAAACGCCTCTCGTCATTGTTTTTGTGCAGGAAAGTGCCCCTTCCTGCACAAAAAGAATTGTGTCAACAACACAGACACCCTGACTGCTTTGGCGCACAGCTGCAAAATGTTCACCGGCGCTAGCTGAAAGGACAAGAATGCACTGTATCTTGTAAAGACTGTGCAATCCTTTCCTTTTAAATTGGCATAGGGCAGAGCAGCAAAACGATTTGCGACGCTGCCCTATGCCAATTCCTTGTAAATCTGCCCCTTACTTTTTATGAGAACACTATACTGCATTCTAGATTTTGTCATGGTGGCTTTGTGGTGAAAATGGATCTAAGTTTAGATGTAATAAAAAAATGATCATAATCGAGCCATGCGCATGAAGTAGTATGCAACGAAATATATGGTGGCTCATTTGTTTATTGTAAATACTTCAGCTCCTTTATTTCAAATACTACGACTCTTGACATCAAACACTCTATTGTTATTTTACTCAAATTGTTTGGTACTGGATTTGAAATTAGGATCATGTCAAGTATAGAAACAAACTTGGAGATGTGACTAAAGTCATCAATAGATCTACAAGAGAGCAACGAATAAAAAAGATTCAAAGATAAGTGGACTATGCAAATAAAGTGAACTCTAAGGGCTGTTACATGCAAAGGGGGGATATTTTATTGAAATCCTTTAGGTCAATTCTTGAGATTGTGGAATAGATTCCCATGAAAGTTATGATGATTGATATTTTCTTTCTTTTTAAGAGATGTTTTTAGATGGTGTATTAATAAGTATTAAAATAATTTGTAGATACACAAATTGTGATATTATGTAGAAATGTGCTTCATGAGAAACACTCCACCTGTATGGTGTTCTTTATAATTTAAGCCAATATAGGTAACTTGGTTTAGTGGGTTTGAGCAAGCGCAGGGTCACACAACCAGAGTAACTTGATATAATTTAAATTATGGCAGGTTTGTTTATAAAAGCTATAAATAAATATGTTTCAGCTCTAGTGCGTGACTCTCAAAAAGTGTAGCCTGGGGGAAACATTACCCCTCTAAACTCAGCAGTCCTATTTGCCTACCTCTCTGAATCTATTCTGGGGCAGTTATCTGTTTCATTAAACAGTATTTCTTGAATAGTCTACGATCTATTACCACAACTTTTTCTGAAAAAAACGACCAGCCAGGACTGAACTAAATACAGTTTATTATGAATATAGAATACAAGTGAATTACATTTGCAGAATTAGGATTTTTGGTGTTGTAGGGTGGCAGTATGGACCTGCATAGAGTAGACCATGAACTCTTACAATGCAGTTTCCAACATGCCCAATATATATCATTGGCTTCTCGGGGAGGTAGTGTGGGGATGCAAGAGCTCAGAGCTCAACAGCCACAATAATGAAATGTACAGCTCAGAGCTTACCTGTGATGGAAAAACAAAGTAATTTAATCACACTGCAAAACCAAATTCTACACAACATGTTGAGAGCCCAATACAAGGTTGTAATCAGTTGCACCTAACAGTGAAGAACTCACTTGTTAGTGGAGCAACTCTCTTCAAAGTCTTTTTAAACCCTTGTTTAAAACGTCTCAAGTGCCATGACTGGATTGCCCACATGCATATGCCCCTTAGGGGCCGATTCCGATCTCGGCCGGTAGGGCTCCGAATAGGATTCGGCTTTACCGGATCCGATTCGGAGCCCTTTTTCCCGACCGAATCGTACGCGGGTCCGGCCGAGCGAGTACGATGCGAATTCGCCGACCGACTCGTCCGGGCGACCCGACCGCTCCGACCGACTCGTACCCGGATCGTACCGCTCCGACCGACTCGCTCGGACCCGATTCGCACCGCGCAATGGAGACGTTTTCCGGCCGGGTAAGTACGATGCGCACCTCGACCGCTCCGACCGACTCGCGCCGTCCGACTCGAACTCGCTGTCGGAGCCGCACTTTGGGGGTCCGTGTCGGACCCCCTGTACGCGTACCCGTGCGAGGCGCACACAGGGGGACCCATGGGTCCCCCCTACCTGTGCGTGTACGCCGCGGAGCGCTTCGCGGCGTACTGGCTGTAGGGGCGCCCTTGTCCGCCTCGCACCCATTGAGGCAATGGGAGCCCGCGTACGCGTTGTACGACCGGCTCCCATTGAGTTCAATGGGAGTCCGACCGACTCGTGTCCGGTGGCATACGAATGCATCGGACTCGTTCGGTCGGACTGCACGGGTCCGATTCGGTCGGAAATCTCTCCGGGTCCGGCTCGGTCGGAGAGATTTCCGGCCCGAATTGGAATCGACCCCTTAGTCTCACTTTTACCTGCACTTGGTTGTGCAGGTACGGGATGCGTTCCCACCCTTATGTTGCAGGTCCTTTCTTCACTGGGGACACAATGGAGGACTTGTTCAGGACACCGTTAGTGGAGATGACTCACAGAGCAAGTCAAACTAAATTATACAAAAACTTATGAGGGAATGCTTGATTTAATCTCAGCCACTGGAAATTACTAGGACTGCTTCACAATCAATCATTATTTTGCACACCATGTCACCTCAGTTTGGACCCAACTTTGTGCAAATCAGTCTTGACCCTGCCACAATCTGAAGTGGAACACAAGCAAGCCAGAACCGATATCACCCTGCCAGTGGTGAGACTTATTGCAAGCAGTCTGCCATCACCTTTTGTGTGTTTCATGTACCGCCATAAGTGGCATGGGTATATCCAGACATGGTTCTCATGCTCACTGTGTCACTGGAACCAAGTTGTACTCGGCTGAGGAACTCATAAGTAGAATGAAATTGATCCTGGATTGTTTCTGTTCCAGTTCAGGGAGGACCTGGCTTGGCAGTTTGGGCTGGACTGCTCCCATGAGGAACAGGGTCAAGACTGAGGTGCTTATGGCTGGGTTCAAACTGAGGTGCAATGGTGAGCAAAAGAACGATGGATTGGAGTGCTACCCCCAAGCTAATGCCAATGGTTAGACTTATTGCAAGCAGCCTCACATCACCTTTTGTGTGTTTCATGTACCGCCTTGAGTGGCATGGGTATGCCCAGACATGGGTCCCATACTCACTTTGTCACTGGAACCAAGCTGGGTCACGTGGTTACTAGAGGCGTTATTGACATCTTTAAGTTAGCATGAGCCCTGTAGCTATGATGCTGCTTTTGCGCACGACACTGCATGTCTTTATTTTGCACAACTTTGTTTATGCCTTTCACATGAGAACTCCCTGCTGTGCTCATTCTCTGCTTGTTCCTGGAGTTTAGTCTGAACATAGTGAGCAAGGTCGATAAACACTGACACTTGTTATTCTGTTCTGGTCAGGCCCTAGCACTTAGAAATAACATACCAATGCAGGTGTTTTTGCTGGAGAATAGTACTTTGATATTATGAGGATGCATGTTTAGGTAACACACACTTGGAGAGGGATCTTTCCAGGGAGAAGAGCAACGCGCACCTGTGATGTAGAAATACGATCTATGTCCTGAGGTATGGGGTCTGCTGACAAAGCCCAGAGATCTTCTATTATATAATAATACTTCTGCTTACCAAGGGGAAGGTGGTTAGGCCTTATAGTCCTTTATCCACTGTCTTTATAAAATGATATCTCCCTTTATGATATATGGCCTTGCTGCAATGCTAACTGTATAGATATTATGCATTTTACTGCTGGTAGTGGCTCGAATACTGCATTTTAGAGCACGATAGTTAAAATAAATATTTTCAACTATTTTTGTGTTTCTGCCAGATTTTATTGTGGACACGTACGAGAATGTGAGCGAAAAGGTGTGTCTTGTTATCCCGATTCCTGAGAGATACGGCAGTGTTGTGTTCTGGGTTGTCTAATCATTGGTTTCTCCATTTGTGAGTAGGAGAGCGAGTGAGACACTATAGCTAGTCGGTCCTGGGTTCATGGGCACTAAGGTGGTGGGAAGGCTTAGCCCCTATACACCGAGGTCCCATTTTCCTGCGCATAGTTCTGTGTATGTGCAGAATCCCTGCAACAGCTGTACCCGGCTGATGAGCCCATAACTAGAGCAAAACTAGTCCTGGGTTGCTTGTGTTCCGGTTCAGGGAAGACCTAGCATGGCAGTTCAGGCTGGACTGTTACCATGAGGAACAGGGTCAAGACTGATTTGCATATGGCAAACTCCAAACTGAGGTGGCATGGTGAGTAAAAGAACGATGAGTTGGAGTGCTACCCAGAGCTATTGCCACTAGTTAGATGTATTGCAAGCAGCCTCTCATCACCTTTTGTGTGTTTCACTGAGCAGGTCAGCACAGTCACTCCTTTCTTCAGTAGCAGTTGTTCCCATGGCTAGCTGCAGACCGGTGATCAGACATAGCAGTTCCCGCCTCACGGGCCAGTTTTTTGGGGAATGATGTCTTTGTGGCAGTTACTGCCTCCAGGCTTAACCTGGTGTCTTGTTTCAGTGGTGGTGCAACTTTTGTTTTCTCTGCCCGAAGCAGCAGTAACAATGTCTGAATACTGGGAGGACTGCCAGGCAATGAAGGAATTTTCACTGTGGTGCAATTGTAACACAATTCCTTCAAAACTATGCAAAGAAATCTGGAGGATTCCCTTGGCAGCACAGGTAACTTCTGGGTTGCTCTCTTGTTCATCAGCTTTTTCTTGGTGCTAAACATTAGGAACATGCTCGGTCTCTCATCCTGGACAGTCTCTCCTCCTGCAGGATCAGATGCAACCTTTCCTCTCTTAGATGACAGTCAGGCTTCTAAGTTCCTTAGGCAGATCCTCTGTAGGTCTAGGCAAAACTGAAATTACGCCAGGTTAATTTGAATAATTTTGGGGAATTTTTGTGCTACACTTGTTATGCAAAATTCTCAAAATGATACCATTATGCCACGTTGAATAATTACACTGTCGTTCAATGGCAAAATTATAGCGCAAAAGTGATGGAACAACACAATTAGCCAGACATGAGTGGCTGTTGTTTATTGCAATTATGTTTTTCTCACAATGCGTACTGTTGCCAAAATTGATGCAAGGACGCATTTTGCGCTAAAATATAGAGCTAAATAATAGATTTGCATTTCATAAAATTATGCATATTTTTTCAGAACTTTTACATAATTATGTGAAATCAAAGTACCACATTTCATGCACCCCTAGTCCTCAGCTTTTCCAGCAGAAAGTGCAGACTACTGGTACTGGCCCCTTCACCTCAGCTAGACATCAGCACTTATTACACAACAGCACTTCGAGTATTCTGCAGAGCCCTTCTTTCCTAGATGACAGAAAACTTGGGACTGCAGCAAAGTGGGTGGTTTAGATCTCACTTTTTGTTTAAGAAATGTACAGACATGGGATTCTGAATCAACTATCAACAGTTTCGGAACCAGTTTGAGTTGGTTCTTTTTCAAATGTAATTTCCAGGCTGTTCTTCAGGCATAAATGTTTTGTGAAGTCATGGTTCTCACTGCAGGAAGCAAATGGGATGGCTCCAAGTAGGAGTGCACAAAACATGGGCACAATGAAGCGTGAGATCACTGTACCTGAAAGTTATCAAAATGTATTAAGCAGCAATCAAACATTGATAAAAGAGCAAGCCTTGTCTGAAAAACTCGTCACCTCAAGCAACAGAAATTACAGTCCCAGCCCCTCAACTCTACCATCAAATGGCACTACTCAGAAAGTACTAACCAGTAGTATTTTGCTAACCAGGTATTCATTGAAGTTCAAAAGGGAATCCTGACTCTCTCCTCCTCACTTCAGTGTCAGGGTCTCCATTCTCCAGTCACAGGAATGCAAGCAACAGACTTGCATTGACTGGAGTAGCCAACATCATCCTGTAACTTGTGCCTTACTAATTCAGGGGCATCCGTAATGGATTCCACTGGTACTCAGATTCATAAACACACTTAGTTTTACTACCATACATGTGTTAAACATGTACCCCCCGACACACACACAACATGCATATGGGATTTCAGCACAAGGTTCTGAGTTTCAATCAACAACGGAACTTTAGAAGAGACGTGCCAGTACCCAACACTCTCACTGACACAGGAAAAAGGTATGGTCATACTACATATTCAAAAACATGGTACGCTCCCACCACTGCTTATTGTGATACACCCAGGGCATGGCCAGAAGTCTGCAGCCTTCTATATGGACATGCATATTGTGTCGCTCCAGTTCACAAAGCAAGACCTGGACCACCCATTGACTAGGCCTCTGAGCTAGATTAACATTGCACCAGTGCCAAAATAAAAGTCAAGATAACAGTTTCACATGTAGTCAGACACTCAGCCTGAGTGTGTCTTTAAGACAGACTGTATGCAAAGTATTATGCTGGTAATCCTTTAAAAAAATGTTTTAATTTGTGTGCTAGTCCTTTTAAAGAACAGAAAGCACTTTACAAGGAGGCAAGGCCTGGAACATGCCAATAGGCAACTAAAAGCTAGCTTTTTAATCCTTAGATTTCTGGGGTAAAAAGTATACATATCTATCTGGGCACCGTGCATTCCACAAGAAATCTGAAATGTTAGCTCAATCCAACCAGGGTGATTATTTAGGTGGTATGCCTCAGGTGTCCAGGGTTTTTTTTAAGGTTCAGTACCATCGTCATCATGCAACTATATATGCTACTTGGTCTGTGTCTGGACTCTAAATTAGTTATTCCCCTTTAATAATTTTAAGTTTTTACCATAGTGCCTCTTTAACCAACAGCTATAATCCAACTTTTTTTTATTGTAATGATTGTTAGCTGTTGCCCCTTCTATAATGAAAACCTTGTGAACATCTCCTAACCAAGGGCCTGAATATGAGGACGGTGGGACCGCCTCGGACAGCCCGTCGGTGGCAGTCCCACCGCTATTGTAATGAAGATTCCCGCCCGCCAAATTAGGATGGTGGGCGGATGGGTGGCGGTCGGAGAGATCGACAGCCATGGATCTGAAGGGCTCAAGGAGCCCGTCAGACCATTGGACGGAACATCGATCCCTACAATGGTGGCAGTGCCTGCCAGGCACCACCGTAGGGATTATGATGTCCCTCCCCACCGGCCGTTTCATGGCAGTTTACCCGTGATGAAAAAGCTGACGGAAATGGTTATTGGGAGCCTGTAGCGGGCCCCCTTTCCCCCTGGCCCTCAGTTTTGGGTTTAGTGGGCCACCTATGGTGCCCCCTACATATCACTGCACCATGCGGCAGGCACCGCATGGTGCCTTCCATGTAGTGGAGGGATATGTGTAATGTCTATTTTTTGTATTGTGGCATGTGCTGCAGTCTGCAGCACCCGCCGCAATACAAAAATAAACTAATTCGGCTGGCGGGACCGCCGACTTGTAGTCAGGCAGTCCTGTCCGACCGCCATCCTAATGAGGCCCCAACTGTCAAGATGGAAAATCAGCAACGTTCCAGTGTCTTCCTAACATAATTCATTTGTTATAAACATACCCAATGTTTGAATTACCCTTGATTCTTACCGCAGTTGAGGATTTGACCTTCACGGGATATGTCACTGAAGCAAGATGGTGGCCGCTTAGGAGGCCGGTAGCAGCACCTCGACCTAAGGGCTGTAACCAGAGATTATGAGTGACCTGTTATGATACGAATAATGTGGATGCGGAATACTGAGAACTGATGTCCCCCGGAAACAAAACCGGCTCTAGCCGCTGTTGTGTATGGGCACACTGGGTCAGATTGGGGCTGAACATTCTAAAACAAATCGCAACCGCGCACTCACCCTGTGCGGACTGTGGCGATTTGAGTTGGCTCTCTGAGGCAATGGGCCCAAAGAATGCTGGAATCGGAGGTGCCTCCAAGACAGGAGGAACTCCGCAGGCGCGTGGCGGACCTGCAGTGAAGCAGGACTCGGTGAGTCTGGTGGAATCAGCGCCCGGGCGCAGGTGCCAGACGCAGACCCAGCACAGCGACCTGCTCCCGGAGAAGAGGGGAAGAGGCGGGACTACGGGGAAGCTGCGTCCTGCCGGCCCCTTGGTGGCTGATTTGTTTCCGAGAAGCCGGGAGATACAGCCGGGGGCCAAAGCAGACTGCAGAGGGACCAGCAAGCTAGGACTGGAGCAGAAACCGGGGGAGTACCTCGGACCGGTATGTCTTCAAGTCCAGTCAACAACAGAGGCTTCAGGTCCACCGCTCCGTGAAGGTAGGCTAAAAGAGACAAACACGCCACTCACACAAACATTGACCCTGAGCGATCCTATGCAGGCTGGGGGGAGACCTTAGCCCCAGCCAGGATAACGGCGGGTGGGGACTCTAATGGGATAGACGGAGCAGGAGGAGCAGGAGGGAGTGCTGAACCCCTACTCAAGTATGATGCTGTAATACCCCAGGACCAGAAGAAAATAACCCCCGCAGCAATATGCAACAACCCCATGCAACTCTGTAGCACTATCGACAGACAGGAAAATAAAAATGGCACGGATCATTATCCTGGGATAGCAATACTGCATTCTCAGCAAGGTGAGGAGGAGTCTGATAAAGGGAATAAAGGAGATCTCGATAGGGAACCTAGTGATTGCTTTTTCTCTGTCTCAGAGGGGGCTGAATGGTCCGAGGATGGCCTGGGTTCCTCCTCAGAACTTAGTAATATTGAGACCGACCCTGAAGAAAGCGATGGAGCTCAAGCCCTAACTGCTCGGAAAATAAGGAGAAAATCTACTGCACAATGCTTGGGGGGCAAAGACCTCAAGTGGGATTATACATCTGTGACCCAGCTGGCAGGCTCTCCGCTAGGGGAGACCACAGCCTTAGACAACCCGGCCCCCCCAACTCTAGAGGCTATTTACCAGGCGATACTGTTGCACCGGGAAGAGACACAACAGGATAGCCGGAAAGCCCAGTCCGCCTTGCGTAAGGTGCAGGGGATGGTCAGGAAACTGACCAAGTCATGTAACACCATCGGGGAACGAATGTCGGACCTCGAGACTAGGATTGTCACAGTTGAGACGGACCTCACAGCAACGTTAGTACAGACTGAAGCACATGAAGCCCAGCTAAAAGACATCCAGTGGAAGCTGGAGGATCATGAAAATCGGCAGAGGAGGAACAATCTGCATGTGCTTGGGGTCCCGGAAGGCATGGAATGGTCCGATACTCGGATATACATAGTGGAGATGCTAAAGGCCGCTTTTCCCGAACTGTCTGAATGGAACTGGTCGCACGAGATACAGCTGGCTCCTCGAACCCTCTTCAAACCAAGATACCCAATAAAAGAGGATGCAAGGCCCCGAGCTATTCTTGTCTATTTTGGAAACTTTTTGCTTCGCCAAGCGATTTCAGAAAAAGCCAGGCCTGAATCAAAGAGGTCCAGCGGTGGGGTGCCTTTTTTTGTGCGCCCCGACTTTTGCCACGCCACGGTGGAGAGACGGTGGAGACTGAGACAGATGATCAAGCCATTTTAGGGCAAAAATATGCAAGCTTATTTGATCAATCCAGCGCAATTGAAAGTGATCTGGGAGGGACAGACGCGCTTTTTCTCCTCTGAAATCAAGGCTAAAGAATTTCTGGATGGCCTGGATAACTCAAAATGAAAAAGATGTAGAACTTGATATGAGGATTGATTAGCGGGTTAAATTATCACCTCTTAGGTGTTATAAGATTAAAATATGAATGAATAAGAGCAAAAACATGGGGGGAAGTTAGAATAGAAAAAATAATTAAAAAGGGGGGGAGAAATAATATATACAAATGATATAAAATGAATGAAATGAAATGAATGAAATGTATTACGCAAGTATTAATATATATACAATGCAGTAATTTTCTTGAGAAGATACCACAGGGTAGTATATGGTAACTGTCTTAATATACAGCCTCCGGTCGAGCGTGCTGCGCTCATCTTACGCGCAGACCTGGGTCTGAGCGCTTCACAAGGGTGGTGGTGGGGAAGGGAAGGTGGGTGGAGGGAGGGTAGGAGTCAGGGAGTTGGGGGGGAAGGGCTAAGGTGGGAGGGGGTGGCGGTGGGATGTGGGGGGGAAAGTTAAAACAATATATACCCAGAGATGAACTAAAGATTGTTGAAGGAACATTATGCTGTGAACGGATTAAGGTAGTTAAGGCAATGAAGGTGTATCAGATTGGTTAAAAAAACAAGTATAAATGGGTAAGATACATATATGCACAATAAATGTGGGTGGTTTAAATGATCGGAATAAAAGACAACGAATGGCTGAGTTTGTTAGATTGAATACCCTAGACGTCGTGTGTGTACAAGAAACGCATGTTCCCTGGGGAAAAAGGAATCTGATGAGTATGAGAGTGTACAATATGTTGGCCTGTACATCCCAGACCTCTAAGACTCGGGGTTGCGATCTTCGCAAAGGTTGCTATGGGGGAAGCTAAGCGTAAAATAACTGATGCACTTGGGCGATGTGCAGTGGTCGAGCTCGAGGTAGGGTATACCATATGCACAATATATGGCTCAAACCAAGACGATCCAGAGATCTTTGAGGATCTCGAGATAGAACTGGCAACCTGGCCCTGCCCTCTAATTGTCTGTGGCGATCTTAATATATCAGCCGAACTGGGAGGAAATCAAAGATACCTAGGGCGTAAGCCCAGAGCACATAGGGCACTGACTTCCCTTATTAGTAGCCATGGCCTGATTGACATCTGGGGTAGCAAAAAACCCAGTAACCCAAGACATACGCACTACTCTTGTCCTCATAAAAAATACACCAGGCTTGATTACTTTCTCACTTCAACAAGTCTCGTTAATAAAGTAGGGATTAAAAAGCTTCCGAAAGTGATCTCGGATCACAATCCGCTAATACTGGATATCAATGTCGACACACCCAATAAAATATACAATAAATGGACATTTGACAAGAAGCTCCTGGGTAATAAGCCTTACATAGAACATATCAAGAAATGGGCTCAGGAATTCCTAGATATTAACAGATATAGTGCCGGCCGTAATTTAGTATGGGACACTTTCAAAGTTGCCCTAAGGGGAGAGACAGTTAGCTTTGTAGCACGTAAAAAGAGAGAGTGTTGGCTAGAGAATGAACGGTTACTAGCTGAGCTAGCCAGGGCAGAAGAAGATCATACAGTTTTAATAACTCAGGGACGGGAAGCAACAGATCTCCAATTACAAATTATCTCCCTTAAAGCCGAATTAAACAGCTGGCTCTTGCAGAAATCAGCCGAAATATATCAGACGCAACAGAGTAAAGTATATGAGACCGGGGAACAAGTTGGGAGACTCCTAGCATTGCGCATCAGGCAGAAAAATATCAAGAATCAAATAGCTGCTATAAGGAAAGATGGCCAAACATATACAGAGACCAGGGACATACTTGGGGTATTCCAGGAGCATTATCAGCTTCTTTATAAAGAAGATGGAGGGACAACGCATGAAGCTGCGCTCAAAATAACAGAAACTGAATTGGGGCCCCTATTGGATAGCCAGGCTAAGGAGGAGCTAGACAGGGATTTCTCACTAGAGGAGGTATTAACAGCACTACATGAGCTACCATCAGGAAAAGCCGCCGGGCCGGATAGCATTCCTCTAGAAATTTATAAACAAATACAAACAGTGATTGCTCCCCTGCTATTGGATCTGTTTTTAGGGATACAACATAATGGGCAAGTACCTGAATCCTGGAAGGAGACAGACATTATCATCTTTCATAAGAAAGGCAAACCATCAGATAACCCATCCTCATACAGGCCTATATCTTTGATCAACTCGGGCACAAAATTATATTCCAAAATATTGGCTACCAGACTGGGGAGGGTTATTGGCCATCTGGTCTCACCCTGGCAGCCCGGGTTCATCCCCGGGAAAGGGACGACCGATCACATTAGGTGGGCTATAACTCTATTTGATATCCAGGCTGCAACGGGGGGCGGATGGCCATGATCCTCCTCGACGCAGAAAAAGCATTTGATCGGGTGGCCTGGAGGTTTCTATGGGGAGTACTAGAGTTTAAACGTTTTGGGCCAAGAATTATTAGAGCAAGTAAGGCAATGTATATGAATCCCAGAGCCCGGTTACAATTGATGGGGGAAAAATCAGACAATATTTTTATATCAAGGGGGACAAGACAGGGGTGCCCCTGTTCACCCATATTGTTTGCCCTATATATAAATCCTCTGATAGAAAAACATTTAGGAATCCAGGTTATTAAACCAATTATCTCAAGAGGCTTTGAAACTAAGGTACTGGCTTATGCAGACGATATAGCCATTTTAACCACTGATCCGGCTAACGCAATTAGAGAGGCCACGGTTATTGCTAAAGAATTTGGGCAGACATCAGGCTATTCGTTGAATGAAGGTAAGACGCTGATAGTATGTACCGATAACATAAGTTTTAATGATCCACGATGTGTAGAGAATGCTATCTATCTGGGGGTTTGTATTAGTCCAGCAGTTAACACAATAGTTAAGATTAATTTAATCCTTTGATAAAGACAATTTCTGCAGATCTTAAGAGGATAAATGGATTGCACCTATCAGTTGTAGGGAGAGGAAACGTCCTTAAAATGACAATGCTGCAAAAAATTCTATATCTGTTTCGCTCTATCCCACTCATGATAGACGCAGAAATTTTGAAAACGCTAGAAACTGTATTTTCAAATTTCACCTGGCAATATGGAAAAGTCAGACGTTCTCTAAAATATCTGTCACTCCCACAGGCACAGGGCGGGCTTGCATTCCCTAATATTATATTATATCATTGGGTGAGTCTTCTATACCAGATGTCGATTCTATTTTGCTCTGCTATAAGGGAAGAGACAGAGGAGGCAAGAAACAACAGAACCCCAACAATATATGAACTTATCATAGGGAGGGAGGCTTCGGGGCTGTTACTACGCCAAGTGGAGTCAAGCTATTATAAGAAGTTACGATCTAAGATCATGTGCAGTGCTTGTGAAGTGTGGACCAAGGTGCGCAAAGCTATGACAATGCCAAAAATTAACTATTACACCCCACTGTGGCGATCGCATGCTTTTCTGCACTCCTTTTACGATATCATGGGTAGGCACTGGGAACAACTTGGCGTAAAAACGGTAGGAGATATATATGAATCAGACCAGCTAAGCCCCTTCGGCGCCCTACAACAGGAGTATGGGATTCCGTCTAGACAATATTTTAAATATGTACAGATTCGAGAGTCTCTTGCTAGTCGAAGACCAGCAGTATCCCCGGGGGAAGAATTCCGCTATTGGAACTAATTGTAGGGAGAGGCAACAGGATTAAGAATATCTATAGCATGTTGCTACAAAGCATTCAGGATGATATGGAGAAAACCGAAACTAAGTGGGTTGGGAAACTGAATGATCCTGATGTGGATGTGTATATGGCTCTGCTACTAGCGGGTAAAACCTTTCGCTCAACAAATCTTAAGGCACAGCACTATAAGACTCTGTTCAACCTATATTTTACCCCTGCCAAACTCTTTAACTGGGGCAAAAGAGATGATGATAGCTGCCCAAGATACGGGGAAGGGCCCGCAATGTTAGTGCACATGTTTTATGATTGTGTTAGGCTGCTTTCCGTAAAGAACGAGGTGGTTAGCTTCTGGGAGGGGCTGGTAGGACGCAAGGTTAACCTATCCCCTACCCTGATGCTTATGGGCTATGATAGCTACATAGGTTTGGATACCACGGAGAAGTACTTTGTATTCATTTGCACAGCTGTCTTTAGGATCTTGATAGCAGCAAGATGGAAGGATGTGGATCCCCCACCTTTCAAATGTGACTAACACGCCTCATGGGGGTCTATAACCAAGAGACCGCACTATATTCGCGCAGGGGTAAAGAGTCAAGGAAACTGGGGCGGGCAATTTGGTCACCCATTGCAAGGTGGAGAAAGAACGTGGGTTGCCCTGATAGAAAAAGAAGCGGAGGAATCTGGGATGTGACATAAACTATGATATACTAAGTGATTATATACACTCAGGATCTGCTATTATCCAGTCCTACCGACTCAAATGTTCTTTTTATTTTTATTTTTTACCCAGTGTCTGTTCCGTACTGTATTTATTATGTTTATAATATGTATGATAAACTCCCTTTTAAGGCTGATCTAAATATTTTTTAAGAATTATCTGTGTATATATTCTTTATAACTTTAACACACTGCCTTACTCTGTATGAATTAATGAATCAATGTACTGTAATTAGTTTTATGGGTATATAATAAAAATTAAAAAAAAGAGAATTTGACCTTCACATATGAGCAATGTTATCTGATTCCATGTAAACATATAGCGGTAGTTTGTTCATTCTTGCTTTTACCCCAACACTGTTATATATTCTGTCCCTTCAATTTATAGAATTTCTCTGCAGTATGTTAAACATGATGCGTGGTGAGAAAAAAGTGTTTCTAGTAATTTCACACAAGTGAAGCTTGCTCTATTTAATATTATGCCACTCATCCAGCATCCTGTGTCTATTTCTAAAGCTTCTTGGATCCTCCTTGGAGTCATATTTATCCATACAACATTTTTATTAAGATTATTGTAAATTTGGTGAACTTCGCTCACTGTAGACTCACAAGAATATTTTGCAGTAAGAAAGCAATAATTACAACAAAGGAGGGATATGGGGCGCTTGTAGGTCCAGCATACGAGCCCCAAAGAATCCGGTTTAGAGGAAGAGGTATGCAGTTCCTATGGGTGGAAAGGGGAGAGGCAGAGGCTAGGTTGGTAAAACACCCTTACCCTGAGGTGGAGATGGGGTGTCTCCCAATTTGGGAAAAGGGGCCCTCACACACGCGGTTGGGTGTCATGCTTCATCATAGGGCATGCTCCTCGTCAGGCCGGTGCTGCAATGCCTGACGGGCACCCTATGAGGGGCTCTTTGTTGGAGATCTTTTTCCCAAGCCATTAGGTGTGGTGCAGGTGTAGGGCCTCGTAGTGTAGATGTGGATAGGGTACGTGAAGGAATGGTGTGGGAAGGGATAAAATAGGGCGCAGTGGTGCTCCAAAATCAATTTAATCTGCGAGCCCACTGGTCCCAATTAAAAACAGAAATGGTGTCACCGCTGATATAATGGTCAGAGGTGGCTACAAGTTAGTGGTCAACTTGTTTCTCGCCTTGTGTGTTAGGGATCATGTGGCGATTCGTCAGGACCAAAGGATGTAACTACAATATCTACAGAGTGGTTGGTCCGGTGATTCTCTCAGGGGTGAACCAAGTACTCAGAAACCTACCAATGAGGTACCTATTTATGAGATGGACCGACCTATACAAATAAAAGGACAAAAAAAATTACAATAACATAAATCCTAATTGATCAACTGAAAATAGACAAAGCAGCCTTTGAAGTAAAAACATGCAAAATCTCATGCAAGGGTGGTTAGTGCAACTAAAGCAGTGTTTAGCCGGATAAAGGCAGGGAAGCAAAACGTGGAGTACGTGAAACACAACAAGGTACTGCGATGAAGGTGGTGGAAAACCAACCACCGTCTAGTTTTTGCAGCATAAGACTCACCCGATGTGGGTGGTAATAAGACTCCGTCGAGTACAGGCAGAGGGTGTACGTTACAGTTGTTAACGTCCTAATGGTTGGAAAGTAAAAGAAGGGTTTGCCAATGGTTGGGAACAACAGGAGAGATAAGCTACAGTGGACAACACGCAAGCACTGTCAACACGCAAGCGGCGTCCACGGGGACAGAATAGTACTTACAGTTCAGCCGGAAACCATTGCCGTGAACCTACCCCTCACTCCGCCAGCTCAGAAGAGTGAGGGGATTGTGTGTAGGACCGGCATAAGTACCCGGTGAGCTGCTGGATTCTGCGTGAGTCCCGGGAGTTGATTAGCTCAGTACAGCACCACTCAAGCAAGGCTTGATCTGGTAAAGTACACAGTAGAGTACTGCCTGTCAAGCAGCAGCCCAAATAAGAAAGGTGGAGTTGAGTATCAATGTCAGGTAGAGCACGGAAATAACCAGTTTAGTTGAATAGGTCTAAGGTTGATTCATCATGTCTAGAAAGACCCAACAGCTAATGAGTTGTGTAAAGGCATCTTTTCTAAAAGTATTAGCCTAAGGGCCTTACTCTGAGTATGGCGGTCCTAGGACCGCTGTATACGCGGCGGCGGTCTGACCACCACTGTGGGTCCGCCTGCCGTATTTCGAGTGTGGCAGTCGGACCACCACAGGACCGCCACCTCTACTGGGATCCAGGATCCGGAGGCGGTGGTGCAGTGGAAAGGGGTCAGGAATATGCTGACAATGCTATTGTGGCACCGCCAAACATGTTCCATGTTGCATTTCCACTGCCCATTTCATGGCGGTGAGCCCACCATGAAAAGTTGTGGTGGAGATGCAACTAAAGGGGCCCTAACAGGGCCCCCCACCCCTTCTGGGCCTGGGTTTTCATGCAGGTGAGCACATATTGTGACCCCCTGGAATTGCTCCCCCGTTTCTGCACGGTGTGGCATGCACAACATGGTACCTGCCATACTGTGCAGGAAAGTGCTGCAGGCTCTGTCACACCAGCAGTCTGCTGTTAAGGCTCTCCTATGAGCCTAACACAGCCGCTGCCATGAGACTGCCGTAGCACGGCATGCCCGCCCTGGATTCAAGTCGGAATCTGGCAGGCGGGTGCACCTCGGGCTTGACGGTCCTCCTGTAGAGGCAGCGGTGGTGGTCCTACAGGAGGACTCCCAAACTCGTAATAATGCCCTTAGTACTGAGGGGGACAAAAACATTTCGAAAAAGAAATGCAGGTGAGCAATAGTAACTTAAGTTAGAAAAAAAATGTCAATAATTACCAGTGTACCGTAAGATGATGCTTCAACAATTTTCTCAGAACATCTCCTCTGTGCCATACTGGTGCCCAGCACCCGGCAGGATCAGCCAGCCCTCATCTTTCTTCCTGTGGATATTAGTTCTAGAAACTAATTATGCCAGTTATTCTTGGTGTCTAGAGCTGCACGAGAACCCTTTTATTTAGAATACATTGCTGAGCTCTCATTGAATGGTAAAACCGAAAATGTTCTAATGATACAAGTGACTTGGTAACTCAATGAATCAGGCCTTTTTAGTTTCAAGTTTCTTTAGTTACTTGTGGCGCACTGAAGGTATTGTTTAAAGTAGGTTGTCATAGTTCTCCCATTAGGACGACCGTACATCTGTCTTAGACGAGAAGTCAAAATATTTGGAGCTTGGCATGGAGGGAGTGCCAAGACGCAACATATATCCTCTAGGGGCTAAGTTACCGTCTGTGAATTGACTGGCGGATGGAAAGACACCCCAAGCATTAAAAGTGATTTTGTATGAATGTAGCAAAGGTCCACCTGTCAGAATTCATGGTGAAGTTAGTGTTCAAATGTGTCTGTGAGAGGAGCTATATGTGCTATATGTGCTACAAAATAAAATACTACATACGTATGTGAATCATAATAAATAAATTAGGAGATTTTTTACTTTTGTTAAATTATCTTTCAGTTTTAGCTTTTTGATTTAGCTTTCTCTCTCGATACAGTCTCTTCTCTTTTGCATGACTGTCTTCTCTTATAGGAAATGAAGCGATAGTTTTGATAGCCTTAGAGAGCATCAACTGATTGCAACGACGGAACACCGGCTTGAATACTAAAGATCTCAACAGTTAAGTACGCATTCTTTGTTTCTCCATCAAATGACGTTCCCCGGGTTCACTGGCCTTTTCTCTAAGTAATGGAACATGAAAAAGACTTGGCAAATAGTCTTGTCGCGAGGCATCCTTGCCGTGCCATCTGCGCTGCCAACTGCTATCATATCTCGTCTGTCTCGAGCAGCTCTAAACAGGTGTGGCACAAGTTTGGCTCGGTCCTGTTCTGCATGTGTAATGTAATTATGTTTGACAGACTCCGTTTGATTGAGATAAAATATATACATTGGAATAAATGTGTTTTGTTTAGTCTTTATTAGCTAAAGACGCCATTGCATAATTAATTGGTGCATAAGCGGTAATTTTGCAAATGAGGCTGTGAATCAAAGGAATGGGAAAGCAGCATTGCCTTTTCTCACTTGTGGAGTCACATTTCGTGCTTGACGTGTTCATAAAACCTACAAAACGTGAACGCTGGCAAATAAATAAGCATCTAACACAAGAAAATGGCAGCATCATAAGTAAGAGAATCGGGCGATATGTCCAGTGTGACTGATTCAGGTTTCTATATATGCACATCTGTAAATCAAAATATATTTCAGATTTAATTATACATTTAACGAGCCTATCTGTATCATGTTTTTTTATTGATTTGGTAATTACAATTAAGACTCCTTGTTTCTGTTCCTTGGCGGTTTTGGCTACCATAAATGTGGTGTTGGTGCGGAATATCTAGTATGAAAAACCCTGAAAACGTAATATTGTGGCCGAAATATTGAGGACACAAATATTGACCGGTAAGTATGTATAGATTTTATATATCTAAATCCACATACATGCACCTTGATTATATATGCGTGTAAGGATTATACTCCTTGGCAATTATTGGCTGCAGTTCTTGTCAACAATGTAGAACTATGTCCTATATTGAGCGACATGCCCTTTGGTGGCCTGGGAAATGTTTCTGGAAGTACAACTCAATGCACTTGCGAACAGCAGCATTCAATAGCGAGAAACCAAAACCACCTAAGTGACTTAAAGGGACCAATTACTAAAAAGAAAAAGAAGACAATACTATCTCTGACAGTCTAAAAGGAAAGTTATCTAGAGGTCTCTGCTACTGCAATAGGAAAGTCACTTCATCAATGAATTTATAAATGAGCATAAAGTTCCTCATCTTGATTATATCAATTTGGGGTCTTGGTTTATTTGCCTTAAGGATTCGACCCTGTTTCCTTCTCTTGTGGATTTAATCACCTGATCAATACCTAGAACACTAATGATTAAGGACCCCCGGATGTCTCTCGCTATAGTGTCATGCTATGGGATAGTGCACATGTGTTAGAAATTGGGGGCATATTTATGAGGAGCCTGCGCAGCCGCTGCATCACTTTTTTTGATGCAGCGGCAGCGCAGAGTGCGGACCCATATTTACGAGGCCATGCAAAGTCACTGTACATGACTTTTTTTAATGGCCTCGTTGATCTGGAGTAAGACAAAGCAGCGCAAGTTGCTACATTGCCTTACTCTGCGCCAAAGAGGCGTTCCATGGGTATTGCAGTCGGTGTTCCCATGCAACACCCATGGATTTTAACGCATTTCCACATTTACAAGGACTTGTAAATCTGGGAATGCATCAAAAGGCTGCACCTCCCCAGGGGAGGTGTAACAAGGAGAAATGTCTTTATTTTTTTCTCATCTTTTCCTCTTTCTAATCTGCAGCACACATAGAAGGAGAAATACGCCTCCATTGATTGGTTTAGTGCAGGAAGGTGTCCCTTCCTGCACAAAAACAATCACTCCTGAAACGCAGACACCCTTGTACCATGGTGCAAGAGTGCCTGAGTTGGCGGTAGGCAGCCAATTGTGTGCAAGCACAAAGGAAAGGACAGGGATGTGTCGTATTGTTGTACATATGATGCATCCTGCGCTTTCCTTATTACGCAGTGAGGCTCAGCAAGCTGGCCTGCGGTGCCGTATTGCATCAGTTTGTTGTAAATATGCCCCAGGGTCTCTAGTTCGAGGAGGTTTGCACACTTTACTATTGGGACCACAATCCTAGTCAGGGTAAGCTAGATACACACTTTTAAATTAACCTTTGCTCACCCTTCCATAGCTTGGCACAGAGCAGTCAGGCTTAACTTAAGAGGCAAAGTATTTGTGTATTGTGTAAAGTATTTCTACAACATACACACAGTAACAACATTAAAACACCACAAAAGGACTCCACACAGGTTTAGAAAAATAGAGACTATTTCTCTGAGTAAAACAAGACCAAAACAACAATCATCCAATGAGTAAACGTCAAGATATGAATTTTTAAAGAATAAATGCAAAAATATTGCTTAAAAGTCACCAGCGGTCAAAAGGTTACTTGAGGTCACAAGGGACCAGTACAAATCCAAAGTTCAGACCAACTGCAATGGAGGGCAGGCCAGCTAGGAGACTCATGCAGGTCCCGCTGTAAAAAGTACCTTGGATGGAGCAAGCGTCGACCATGAGAGCACGATGCATCGGTTCCGAATCACGCAGTGGGTTCCTGCATCGTCGTCGAGCCCCGTAGCTCCTTCGTCAAGCTGCACAGAACATTGTCATGGGACCACGCAGGCTGTAAAGCCATGGCATCGAACAGTGTCGGCGTCAAAGGGCGAAGCGTCGGTTCCGAACCGCCAGTGGTGATGATGCATACTTCTAAGTCCCCGGACTGAACGGGGCACCTCAGGCAAGGATAGAACTCACAGATGGCACAGTACAGCAGCACCAGCAGGATTGCAGGAAGTCTTTTGTGTCCCTGAGACTTCAGAAAACAGGAGGCACGCCAGCAAGCCATTAGAGTTATCCGGGGTTCAAGTGAGATGGATTCAGTCCTTGTCCTCAGCAGGGAAGAATCAGCAGGTAGCAGCGAAGCTCAGCAAAGCAGAGAAGCAGTACCATAGAACAGTCAGTCAAGGCAAAATGGCAATCCTTACAGCACACCAGTCTTTACCACAGTAGAGGTCTTCCCAGGTCCAGTAGTGTACTGATTTTATAGGGTCATAGCCCCAGTACTTATACCCAAAAGTGCCTTTCATGTAGGGTTGACTTCAAAGGAGCTCTCTGAAGTGCACAAGGATCCCTTTTTAACCCAGTCTTGTCTACCAGGCTATCTGTGGGTGGTAAATCAGTGTTCTGTGTATGGACATGACATTACCTATTGAAGTGTAAGTGGCAGATGAGTGCTCAGAATGCAGATGAACCTCACCTTTCTGTGTTTGTGGTTGTCTAGAGGTAATACACAAAGTGTAGAGCTGTCAACCAGCACAGACATGTATTGGAGACAGACTGCAGGCACAGAGAGCAAAATTAAGAGCAGAGAAATGTCCACTTTTTAAAAGTGGCATTTCTACAACAGTAATGTCTAATCCAACTTTACCACTAAAGAGCATTTATCATTACCATTCTAAAGATATGAAACATGATTTAGCTACTCCTTACTAATCAGGAATTACAGCTTAAAAGTGTTTTAAATAATTCCCAATGCTAGCCTATGAGAGAAGTAAAAGTACATGTCCTACCTTTTAGTTAACCAGCACCCTGCCCAAGTTAGCTACCTAGTGCCTACCTTAGGGGAGGCCGATGTATAATGAAAGGGGAGGTTAAGGCTTGGCAAGTGGTTTTTAATGCCAAGCCAAAGGAGCAGCAAACTGCACACCCAGGCCCTGCAAAGACAGGCCTGAGACAGGCTTGAAAGGCTACTTGTGTGGGTGGCACAATCAGTGCTGCAGGCGCATTAGTAGAATTTAGATTACAGGCGCTTGGTATCTGGTATACCACTTTACAAGGGACTTATAAGTAAACTAAATATACCAAACATGTATGCACCAATGTCACCATGTTTAGGGAAGAAGCACATGCAGTTTAGCACTGGTTAGCAGTGGTAAAGTGCTCAGAGTCCTAAGGCCAAAAAAAAGATACAGCAAAAAGTGGAGGTAAGCAGGCAGAAAGTTGGGGGAAGACCACCCTAAATGATGACAAATCTAACATCATAATTAGCAAACGCCCGCAAGTGTTCCAATGATTTTTTTTGTAGTTGACATATACAGCAGCTAATATAATGCATATCATAGAGGCACCTAAGCATGTATATAACAAACATGCTTTTAAATGTAATGTTTTTTTTTTCCTACATGATGTTTGCCATTGATCTCATCAATCTGTCCAGAGAATCTCTGCTTCCCAGCTTATACATTTTGCATTTGAGATATCTGGTTTGTTGCACCTGCCATGGAGTTTGTGACAGATAAAGCAAACCAGAAAAGAGCTGTTAAAGCAAAGATGGGAAGACAATCATGTGTAATGAAGGCCAACAATGGAGATGGATGTTGCACTTTGAAGAACTGCTGACCCAGCCTGTGTTGCATTCTCCACCATACACACAGCTAGCTAACAAGGACTTGCCAATTGACTACAGCAGACCAACCAAGGAAGAAATACAGCAAGCCATCAAACGTCTGAGAAATAGGGAAGCAGCAGGATCTGACAACATTCCTGCAGAGGCATTGAAGGCAGAAATTAAAACATCAGTAGATATGCTCTATCCCATGTTTTGCAGGATATGGCAAGAAGAAACTGTACCATTAGACTGGAAGGAGGAATATCTCATCAAGATCCTCAAGAAAGGTGACCTGAATAACTGAGCAAACTACAGAGGGATAACCCTTCTATCAACCCCAGGCAAAGTGTTCAACTGAGTCATCCTGAACAGAATGAAGGAAGAAGTTGATGCTCAGTTGTGAGACCAGCAAGCTGGCTTCTGCAAAGATAGATCCTACCCAGATCATATTGCAACACTGTGCATTATCATTGAGCAGCCTATGGAATGGAACTCCCACCTCTATGTCAATTTCATCAATTATGAGAAGTCATTCAACAGCATAGACAGAGAGACCCTTTTCAAACTCCTCCACCACTACTGTGTGCTAGATAAACTCATATGAATCATCCAGAACTGTTATGATGGAATGACCTGCAAGATAGTCCATGGCGATCAACTCATGGAAGCCTTCGAAATGAGGGCCCGGAGTCCAGCAGGGTTGATTGCTCTCACCTTTTCTTTTCCTGCTGGCCATTGACTGGATCATGAAGACATTCACAGCAAGGAAAAGAAATGTAATACAATGGACACCTTAGGCGTAGGTCAACGACCAGGACTTTGCAGACGACCTGGCCCTACTCTCCCATACCTATCTGCAGATGCAAGAGAAGACAGACAATGTGGCAGCCACATCAGCACAAGTTGGACTCAACATCCACAGGGGAAAAGTCAAGATCCTGAAGGCCAACACAGCCAGCACAACTGCAGTCACTCTTGCAGGCGATCTGGAAGAGGCTGAGGCCTTCTCCTACCTGGGCAGTGACATGGAGAAGCAGGGTGGCACAGGTGCTGATGTCAAGGTAAGAATCTGCAAAGCAAGGGCTGCCTTCATGCAGCTAAAGAAGATCTGGAACGCCAAGGACCAAATGTTGCAAACCAAGATCAGACTTTTTAACACCAATGTAAAATGGGTCCTTCTGCATGGAGCAGAAACTTGGAGGACAACAGTGACCACCACCAACAAAGTCCAGACTTTCATCAACACCTGTCTGAGGAACAACCTCCAAATATGCTGGGCAAACACCATCAGCAACAATGACCTAAGGCAGCAGCATTTCCAACTTCCTGTTCATTAAGAAATCATGAAAGATGCTGGGGTTGGATAGGTCACACAACTTACAAGCCCACATCAAACACCACCAGGCAAGCCCTGAAGTGGAACCTCCAGGGAAAGGGACAAGAGGAAGACCAAGAAACACCTGGCGCCGAAGCCTTGAAGATGACTGCAAGGAGATAGGTTAAACCTGGAGCCAGATTGAAAGAAAAGCCCAGGGCAGAGATGGCTGGAGAGTCCTGGTTGATGGCCTATTCCCCAGGACTGGTAGTAGGACTAAGTAAGTGAGTAAGTAATTTGAGATATCTCCAAAATCTATTTTTCTTCAAGCCTGCTCCTATCCATGTTAATGAGCTTTCATCATTTTTGTTTTTGAGATGAATAAGCGTGAGCATCATTGACAGTGAGGGTGCTTTCCTTAAGGTTATTGTAGGGATTGTACCAATCCATTCTTTTAAGTCGGATCATACCTAAGTAAGTGCCAGGGATTCTTCATGATGTTTCTGATCTTACTGACCTCTATGTTGTATTAGGTTATCAGTCCAATATTCTCCCTTCCATCTTCAGATCTGTTTTTAGGCTTTTTCAATAGTCGTTATCTTTTCAACATCTTTGTATGTTTTTCTGCTTTTGTTTCACACTTATGGGGTAACCCCATGTTAGAAACTTGTTTATCACTGTGCCCAAATTGATGTTAAACTCTTTACTGTCGAGCAGTTTCTCTTTACCCTCACCATCTCACCATATGGTATACTCCATTTCAATTTGCTGTCATGATAACATATAGCATGCAACACACTATTGGTGGCTGTGTACATTCTGAAGATTGTTGTTTCAAGCATGTCATTCTCAACATATACCAAGGTGTCCAAAAACCTGATTTGTTCCTTGCTGATATGTCAGATGGATGTTATAGGGATTGTTGTGTTGACTTCGAAATTTTTTCTGAAACAACTACTTACTTGTTGTGTAGACTTCGAAATTTTTTCTGAAACAACTACTTACTACCATGCCATGTCACAAATCGGTCATCTATATTGTGTAGCCGCATAAACATTTTGCCAAGAAATTTCTCATGTTGATTTAACCTGGCAGATTCTTTCTCCTACCACCAGATGCTGAAGTTCACCCATCACTGTACCACAGGTTTGGTGGAGGATCTCCCCTAAAGAGGAAATAGTTGATTTTGGTATAATTTCAATCATTAGAACAAGCATCTTGGCATGTTACCTTTTGGAGATGTGCTCGTTTTGAAGGAAGTACGTACATTCCTTTATTCCAAACTCATGGTCAATGCATGTGTTGAGAGAGGTTACATCCATGCTAACCATGTGATAAGTGGCTTGCCAAGTCATAGTTTGTAGACGGCAAAGGAAGTCTTTGGTATCTTGTAAGTAGGAACTGAATTGTTTGACCTTGAGCGCTAGAAAGATGTCAATCAATTTAGATGTTTTTTAAAATGAAGATACTATGCTGGAAACTGTCAGTCTCCCAGGCAAATTCCTAGTATTTCTGTGCACTTTGGGAAGAAAGTAGGTATTGAACATAGTTGGGAACTGTATTTAAATACTTGGCTCCTTCTTCACTCAATACACCAGCATCTTTCCAGTTTGCTACTTTCTCAGCATACATCTCTGTTGCTTTTATGACTTTGTCAGCATTTTCTCGTAAAACTTCAGATTATTTATTTGTCTATAAGCGTCTCTTATATAGCTCATTCCAGACTGAATATCAATATCACCACCTTTATCTGCATTTTTTTATGATGCTGAAATTATAATTTTTAAGTTGGTTAAGGGCCTTGCATTCAGATTTAGTTCTCTGGTTTCTAGTTTCTAGTTTCTCAGCTTTTTCAGATCTTTCATTACACACTAAACAAGTCTATTTTGTTCCTAGGTGGCAGAATGGGTCAAAACATGGAATTTTCCTGTAACCTGCAGCTCAGTCCCACTCCTATTTGTGCAATGTCTAATTCTTGAAGCACCATTTCTTTTTTTTTAATAACATATTTTATTGATTTTTATTTAACAGACAACTAAAAAAGTCCCTTGCTTGAGTTTAGGTCAATTCCTTACAACAAAGTAGAGTATATTCATTCACAATAAGTGCAGTAGTTTGACAATTTATGTTCCAAAGACTATGCAAACATATCTCATATTGCTGGATCGTCCCCTCAAACCTTAGCATTATAGAAGTCCCAGACATTGCCCCCTCCCACATACACAATTTCCCCATGTTGTAGCCAATCAGACCACATCTTCACATGTTTATTGGGACATCCTCTTGATTCGTACTCCGGCAATTCCATCATCATACTGTTGTTTAGTCACTTGGCACACTATTCTAGTGACAAACAGGACGAATTTCCCCATTCCCTTAAATCTCTATCTTTGCCACCATGAGCCCCCTGTGAAGAAAGGCTAGCTGGTATCTCTTGAAGTTTAGCGCTGCAGTGACATGTAGCATTGTAAGTATGGGTTTGGGTTATACTAGTTGGCCTAACACCCCTTCCATTGTCCCTCGCAGTGATGTCTACCAGTGTAAGTTTGGGCTCAGGCTTTAATGGTCGAGCTAACACTCCTTCCATTGTCCTCATCACCCGACCAAAATTGTTGAATCGAAGGGCAGGACCAGATATTGTGGAGCATCTAATACACTTAGGGGAATATTATCCTCCCAACGTCCCATAGTCTAGAGCGGCTGATGTATGCTCTATGTAGTATCCCAAACTGAATCACTCTGAACTGCATGGCTGTGACTATCACCCTAGGTGCCATTCTGACAGCACTCCACTCTTCCTCTGAGATATTGCTGTGGTCCCTTTCCCTAGCCGCCCGTGAGAGATCAAAAATGTTCAGCGAGTTGTCCGTAAGAGTTTGGTAGATGAGGTCAGTTTGCGGTAGATAAAGAATTGCTGCTCATGCGTACCGAAGGAGGTCTGTAAATACTCACAGGAAACCAACTGTGTCCCATCATTCATGTCCCCCAAAGTGGAAATGCCTATCAGATCCCAGTCTCTGAATCTCTTGAGGGATACACCTTCACTGAGTGTCATCCCTGCCCACAGTGGAGTGCCCAGGTATGAGATGATTATGCCACCCAGGTGTCTGAGAGTCACAAGCTAGAGTTTCAGAACCCGTTTTGTCACCGGTTGCAGCGATTGAGGAGGGTGAGCTCTGTGGAGATAGTGAAAAAAGTAGGTGTTATTCATAGCCAACTTTCAGTCGTGAATGCCAGGTCCAGCTGTGGGGAATGTAAACAACAGCTTATTATGGCATGATATGCCACTCTATAGTAGGATTGTATGTCAGCTGCACTTATGCCCACATCATATGGTGACTTGTAGCACTTTGGTCAGTGCAATTTGGGGTGTCAACCCTGCTAGAGGAAAGATCTTAATAACATAACATAACATAACATGTATTTGTAAAGTGCACCTTCACCCGCATACATCTTGGTGCAGAATAACAGATATTTATTGTTACCCAACTCAATGGTACTCAATATATGTGAGTCGGGGGTAGAAGGTGCTAGGAATTTTAAATGGATAGTGTTGTAGCTGATCTAAGAGCTGTCCAGTGAAACCATTTTGAAGATGGAAGCTCTATCCATTAGGGACAAAGAAAGAAGCATCCAGAATGCGATCTGCCTGTAGTCCGGAGACCTGATGTAGGATATTTCTTTCCCAGGTCCTCTCTTGGTATTCCTGATATATATTCCCAAGTATTTAAAGCCATCTCTCGATAGCTGCAACAAGGAGGTCCATTTAAGGTCATCCAATTCTGTCCTGATTGGATGAACCATTGATTTAGTTGTGTTAATGGTAAGGCCATTGAGTTCTCCAAATATTTTTAGCATGTGAAATACCTGCAGTCCAGATTCTGAAGGTTCCTAAAGAAATTTTAGCAGGTTGTCTGTGTATAGTGAGACCCTGTCTGAGTTCTTTTCTGTCAATTCAAAGCCCATATCTAATCCATCTATTCAGAGGCACTCAGTGAGTGGTACTATTGCCAGGCGAAAAGTAAGGGTGAGATGGGGCAGCTCTGCCTCGTCCTGCTCTCTATAGGGAATTCATCAGAGAGTTGAGCGCTGAGCCAAACCCTGGGATGTAGCTTGGTATAAAGGAAGCGAATATGACATGAAAAGTTATCCTCAAAATTGGACCTATTCAAAATTACAATTAAGTAGTTCCAAACAACCAAGTTAAAGGCCTCTTCAAAATCGACCATAAGGAGCACCAGGCAGGCCTCAGAGGTGTTCAGTCAGGGCAAACACATTATGAATTCTAAGGATATTAAGTTGTGTGGAGTGTCCTGGTGTGAACTCACATTGCTCTTCATGGACCAACAAGCCAATTACTACCAGCAGCTGGGTCACTAGGACTTTGGCTATCAGTTTCACCTCAACATTTATGAGGGAGATAGGACACTATAATGCATTGATATCGGGTAGGGTTCCCGGCTTAGGGATCAGGATGATTTCAGCATGCTGGTGATCATGAGGTAGAATACCACGCTCCAGAGCCTCATCCTACATTGCCTTAATGGCAGGGCTGAATTGGGCAGTTGTAGGCTGGAAGAACTCAGCAGGAAACCCATTCTGACCGGGTGACTTTCCACCTTGCAATGGCGAGATGGCTTCTGTCAGTTCCCCCTCTGAAATGCTTGCCTCAAGCTTAGTCCGTTGTGTCCCAGAGATGTTTGGCACCGGTAGATCTCAGATGAACTCATCTATTTTGCTCACGGCTTAGAGAGAGGAGTAGTGGGTCATAGATTCCAGCACAACCTGCTGGCCAACAAGTAACAGACTAGTTACGGAGAGGATCGTGGTAATTTGTCTGGGTGTTTCATTCTGTTTATAAAGCCAATGTAGAAATTTTAAAGGCTTTTCTACCCCATTGAAAAATTCTGCTCTGGGAGGCCAACCAGATGGCTCTTGTCTCCCCCAACAGTATCTGTTGGACTCTAATTCGATGGTAGTCAATGTTGCATTGGAGAACCCAGTCCCGGCTTTGCTGATATTGGTTCTCTAAATGAACTTTAACGTTCTCTAAGTCAGTGATTTTGAGAAACTGTTTTATGTGTTGGGCTACCAAATAGCCATGCTCCTTCCTCTGATTTGTGCTTGAAAACCTTCCCATATTACTGTTTAGCACTGCACCAAGCTAGCATTGTTTCCTAAACATCCTCCAGTCTCAGTAAGGATGCAAGTCTTAAATTTAGGTCCTTCAACCACCATGCAAGCAGTCTCCAACCTCCCAGGTTTAGATGCCCTTCGCAACTCATGCTCACCCGTAGAGGGTAGTGGTCTGAAAGTCCTCAGGCTAATATCTGAAAATTTCTGAAATTAACTGTGTCAGAACTGGAAACAGGATGTAGTCTAGTCTAGAGTAGGAGCCTTGCTGCCCAGCGTAGAAGGTAATCCCTGTCCCCTGGGTGGACTGTCCGCCATACATCACAGAGGCCCATTTCTTCATCGTCAATAATGTCGTCCATTTTAGCCTTGTGTGCCAAATGACTCAGTGCTACTACCTGCTATTGCTAATGTAATTTAAGATTTCCTCACTGTTGTCATCAATGATGTCTTGAACATGTCATGAGTGATGTGATATGTGAGTTCTTAAGCAGTGCATGGTGGGGGTACAGGTTGTAGTTAGCTCAGTAAACTTGCACTGGAGAATTTCAATGGGTTGATTTATATTTAAAACATGATGTTATGACAAACATTTTCACCTAATTATAATGTCATTTTAACCTTTAATTTTTTCTGCCAATTTCTGTTTTTTTTAATGTAGAGTTATGTATTAATACCAAGCTTAAATATAACGTCACTTTAGCCTTTTGTTTCAGTGAATTTCTGAGGGTATTTTTGTAACACAAGTATACCAACTTTACAATAGTATTTTTAAATGCGACAATTTTCCCTTCAAAGGTAAACACTGACTACAGATACAAGGGACTTCCATGGGCACTCACCTTCGCTCAATCCTATGCAAATATCTTCATGGACAAACTAAAGCACCATATACTTGCTTTTTCTAGCATCAGGCCACTGGTATGGCTAAGATACATTAATGACATCTTTATGGTATGGCATGCTGGAAGTAGAAAATTGGAAGAATTTACAGATTATATCAGTAGTATCCACCCTACCATCAAATTCACAGAAGCAATACCAAACATAAGATTAATCTCCTTTATCTGGATATGCTACTCCTCGTTTATGAACAGAAAATTGTAACTGATCTGTACAACAAGCCTATAGATGCCTATAGATAAACTGGACTTTGAGTCTCCCACACCACACTAAACTCAACAACAGCTACAGGCAAGCTCTCAGAATAAGATGCATCTGCAGTAATCAGGACACTTCTAAAGAACATCTACAGGAGCCTGCCAGATTATTTCAAATCTGAGGCGATATTCTACATATCATACAGCAACAAATTGACAAGTCTTTGCAGTTATCTAGAGAACCACTCACTGCAATGCCAACAGCAGAAACAAAAGTGACAGAATCCCATTTGTGGTTGACTATCATCCATCAGGTTCTACAAACAAAAACGTAATTCAAAAAATGGTTCCCATACTATCACCTGCACAAAAACTACAAAAGGTTTTCCAAAGCCGCCAGCCATTGCTTACAAAAGAGCTCCCAATATATGACCTCCTTTTGTGCGAGCAGTACTTGAGCAAGTGGTAATAAATGCTGGGGTTCATTGTTGTGATTCTAAAAGGTGCATCATATGTGAATACCTTTTACAAACATTTAAGAAATTAATCACAATCCTTGTCACAGTGAATCACTAAAATCGCTAATTAAACCTGTGCTTAACCATCTGGTAGCTTGGCACAAAGCTGTCAGGCTTAGCTTAGAGGCAATGTATAAAATATTTATCCAAATAGTAATAAAGTGAAAATACAACAGAAGACAAATCACAAACCAATTTAATAACCAGTCTCAACAGTCGTGAATAATTGACTCATCATGTAGCTGAGCATCTCCCAAGAACCCCGGTAGACTGCAAGTCCTTCACAAATTGATAGAAATCTCCCTTGAAGTAGAGGAGCTATTCCCCTGCAGTCCTCAGGACCCAAAACAGCAGAGTCCAGTTTACCATACTGCCACTGCCCCAGTTGCTTTGATGCCGCAGGTGCCCAGGAAGATGTCACTGTGCTCTGGAAGGTCAGATCCGTCTTCCCGCCAAGTGAAAAGGCACCAGGACTAACATGAGCATCACAGCACCACTACCCAGGGCACCAGACCCCTACAGCAACCAAGCCCTGTTTACGTCCAGTCGGGACTCCAACAGTACCAAGACTGAGGAGCCGTCGAGGGTCATCAGTACTGCAGAGACCCACTTCCAGAGTAGCCCAGCTGTCCTGATTTTTGCACCCGCAGCCAGCAAGACTGACAACCACACGGCCCTGCGATGCACCAGTCCAGCCGACCAAACCCCTCTGCAACTGAGCCCCCCATCCAGGTGTACTGAAAACCGGCTCTGCTGCCTTGCTCCCAAGACCCATGTGAAGTGAGCCCTCTGTTGGGAGCTCCCAGACTGTTACCCAAGACCCCATGGGCAGCCTATTTTTAGGTGGCTTCCCTTCTCTCCTTCGGTGTAGAGCATAACTTGACCAGCACCTCTGCACCCGGATGCCCCGGGGCAGGTAAACTCTAACTACTGGTAGTACTTTGGACCTTACCTTCCTACCACCTTAAGTCCTGAAGGAGACCCCAGAAACCTACGGCCAGTACATGTATAACGTATATGCCTTTTTCTCCCATAGGAAACATTATGCGTAAAAGCGCATTTAAGTGAATATTTTAAAAAGTACTTACATGATAACAAATTTCTCGGTATCAAAATGTATATAAAAATATGATTTATTTTTCTAAATTGATCTATGATTTATTCTTAGAGTGTGTGTCTCATTTATTGCTGCATCCCCTAGATTCAACTTGTTCTAATGATGTTGGTTGTCTTTAGGGTTGGGCGTAAAATTCCGCTTGCAGAGTTTGCAGATTTTAGCCCACTCCACGTAGAGCACATAATTCCGAAAAACTCCACGCAGCGGAGTTTTTCCTCTTGCTCGGCTTGTCAATGGTAGGTTGGTGAGAGCGAGTGAAGAAAATCAAAGTCTAGACTACCTCCCGGCGAGATTTCTCAACTCGAGTTACCAATCACGTTGAGAAACTGGCATCTTGCTTTGATTAAACTGCCACTCGAGTATAACATCTACTTGAGTGGCAGAAAGAAGCAGCTCCCTCTTGTGCTGCACGTGGTGCCATTAGCGCTGATTTTACAGCATGGGAAAAACTCCCGGCGCTAAAATTCCGCATGAGCAGCGCGACTTACCGCACTCCACTGCTTGCGGAACTCCGCAGAGTACGCTAGAGTTTTTTCAGCACTTCGCAGAGTTCCGTGTACCGTGTAGCAGAAATCAGCAAACTCTGCCCAGGCCTAGTTGTCTTCTATATGCTGACAATACTATTTTATTGGACTTAGCTCCAATAGGTCTTCAAAGACGTCTTCATTCTTTGGAACATTATGCAGAGGAACATTATTTTAAAATGAACACTTCCAAGAGTAAAGTTGTGTCCTTTAGAATAAGGGGGTTCGAGTTAGACAAAATTTTAACTTGTTGCTGGGGAATGTTAAGATAGAAGGAGTGCAATTTTATTCTTATCTTGGTAGGATCTTTTCAAGCAATTGCTTAAATAATGAAAAACCATTGTGAAAGTAAGGCTTTGTCCCAGACCTCTGCTATTCATTGATTGTATAAGTGTTGTAGGAAAAGGCACTTTGCACATGTCTTATCGGTTTGCAAGGCAAAAATCCCACCCACATTGAGTTATGCCTGTGAAGTGATGGACATGTGGCATTGATCCATTTTGAGATAGTTGATGGGTGCATATTGCGTCAAATTTATAATTTGAACACATTGGTTGTTTCCACCTGCTCTTCAGCTTGCATTACACTCTAAAGTTGTGTTCACTATGGCAGCTGTTTTGAGGTGAAGGAAACAATGTGCTGGGATGCGAAACGGGGTCCATTAAAGCACCACAGTTTCTACATAATTAGAGAGAAAAGTGCACTTTATTCCTCTTATACAAAAGCATTGGAAATGTTCGAGATGGTCCAGAATGAAGAATCACCGTTTCCAAAACCCCTTTTGAAAAGTTTATTAAAAAATCACTGTATTTAGTGAGTAGGAAAAGGGATGTTTTACTTAGCTCACAGCATGCAAGTAATAAGATCATAACACAAGGTATATCTGTAAAAACCCACAACCCTACCTCCTATGGAATCTCCCACACGTCTTTTAGAGAATCATCTTGCTATTAAGGCTAAATTTACTTCCGCTACGAGTTATTACAGGATCATGAAACATATTCTGAAGGATGAGAGGTTTTGTGATCTTTACCTTAATCATGTTCAAGATTTAAATCACGTGATTTATGTATGTCCATATCTTCATTCCTCACCTTGCTAATTTTTTAGACCTTTCTTTTCGAAACATATTATAACTTTGGCAGTTGAGGCTCGTCAGTGTTTATTTGCTCCTCCAGCTAAAATGGCTTGTGCAAACATTTTCAACTTTTTAAAATGTTTTTTAAATGTGTTTTCATTTTGTATGTATATGTGTAATGGTACTTCGCACTTTATAATTGATTTGCTAAGACTCATAAATCGTATTTTGCAGTTATACACTTTACTTTCACCCTGTATGAAGTGACCTATGTTGGTTGGTGTCACATTTATTTGTATTATTGCACTTCACTAATTGATTCGACTGAACTGTATATTCCCTCCGTTCAGTCACATGTCCCAATTGCACTTCATCTGCTTCAACTGGATTGTTCTGTGCATTTGCACTTTTTAGGCCTCAGCACTTTATTATCGAGTGCAATGTATTTTTGTACTATATTTACACACAGTAAGGTTTGTTATTTTAATGTGGAGTGTATTGCATTGTAGATGTTATTCATTCAGTTTTTTTTTTATGGACATGTATATCTACTTTTGTCAACCTAATATTGAATTGATGTAATAGGACAGTTCATTATTGCTGTCACATATATCTTTTGTGAGTGTGCTTTTTCTGGCAAAGTTTTTATTATGGTGTTATGGTGATTGTTTTAAGGATGTTTTTTCAGTACTTTTTATGTGGACCTCAGTTGAGTTGCAAAACATAAATAATAAATAAAATAGAAACAGTGAGGAAACTGGAGGCAAAAAAAAAGTACTATTGCAGGAACCCATTACACCAACATTACCACCAGTCCAACAGCGGTGCCAAAACCCTCCATGTTCATACTTTAAACCTTAACTTGAAAGCAGGATCAGGAGGGACGAGAGGGCAGTTTTTCAGAAAGAGAAGAAGAGCCATTCTTATGAGATGGAGATTGTTTGCCTCGTGAAAGGTGTCATACATATCTGGACTGGTTAAAATGCCCTGAAACAGCTGGCTCCAGTGTCCTAGAGACTTTAAATCTGCATAATATGATGAACCTTTGACCCCCATAGGCTGAAATAATCTGTAGAATCCACTAGACCCAGGGCCCTGCTGCCAACGTTCTGTGAGGCATGTTGGAAAATTAAGAATCAAGGGGCTTATTTACAAGGCCCTTGCGCCACTTTGCGTCATTTTTAACATGGGAAAAGTGACGCAAAAGTGGCGCAAGGGGCTTGTAAATCTGCCCCCAAAAGCATAAAATAAGACGGAAACGCATTCTTCTATGCACATAATCGACTGGCTTTTAAAAATGTGTTAGTCTCTCTAAACAATAAACGCTAAGAAATTAATAAAGTCTAAACTGTATAAAAGAAAAGTCATATATTACTCTCTGAACCACAGAGCTAATTAAAACATCAATGAGTGACATGAAGGGAAGGAGGCTTATCAGCAAGAATTTATTTTTAGGTAAATTACCCGTCTTGGGCTTCTTTGAAGAAAAAAGTCTCTGGTCTCTAAACCAGACTGGAAATTTTCCTGAAAAGTTTCTGATTCAGACAATAGTCTGACCTACTAAAACCATTTCTGGCATTTTAAATGTGAGATTTGCGGCTTCAATAAATACCCAATAAATTCCCAATTTCCATAAATCTTGACGTAATAAAAGTGACAGTGGAAACAAAAGTTCAAGTCGAATTACAAGAAGAAGCAGACAATGAGACTTGTAAACGAATGCGGTATACTACATATCAACACCCTTCCAATTCTGAAAGTAGCTACACTGGTTTTCCATAAGACACAGAATCATGTATAAAGCAACATGTTTTAAATATCTTCTTGTACTACCCACTAGGACCATATTTATAATTATTTGACCCAGCGCAACTCAGCAAGCCAATTTTGATGCACTGCGTCAAAGGGAGAGGGCAGGAATGTGCCATATCTATAAAGAGATGGCTCATTTCTGCTCTCTCCCCGGTGCTGGCTCGTGCCAAAGCGGGAACCCTTGCTCCATGGTGCAAGGTTGACTTCATTGCATGAAGGGACACCTTCCTGCACAAAAACAATCCTTAGAAACATTCTACTCTTTCTAACTGTGCTGCAGTATACAGCACACTTAGAAAGAGGAAACAACAAGGTGAAGGCATATGATTTTGATGCATTTCCATGTTTACCAATCTGGGAATGCATCAAAAAGCATGGGTGTATGTGTGGGAACACCCACTCTCCACCCATGTACATCTTGCCAGCGCAGAGTACTGCAAGACCGAACTTGTGCTGCCCTACGTTACTCCAGATTTACCAAGCAATGCAGGGCCATGTAAGGTGGCCTTGCTTGTGTTGCTCGAATGTGAAATTACCTTGAAAGAACAAAAGACAAGAAGTGTATAGCAAAACAGGAACAGTTGGTTTAATCAAATTCTTTAGCCAGGAGAACAGTTACAGAGTCAGGGTCTGAGGACTGTCTCAAAGTACAATCGATCTGAGCGCCATTTCTTGGAGCACAATACATATCTTGGAGCATCATAAAACCATTCAGAGGTCCTTTTAGAAAGAGGAAATGCGGGCCTAGTCATGGAGTCATAAATTAATCTCACCTGATAACAAATGCAGGTGGGTCTCGACCTTGCGTGGACACAATGAGGGCCAGTGGGTAACTTATCCAGATGGCCGTCATGGGGGAGTGCATGATCACTGTGTGCTGTGTCCTGACTGGCTGGGTGTTCCTAACTTCATGTAGGCATCTAACTTTATGGTGTTTTGGAAATGCGTGCACCCTGCCGGCCATGTGTTCTTTATCGGGGCCAATCTCCCCGGACAATTGTGGTGTCTATGCCTGTCTGTGGAATTGATTTGGGTTTTTTCTGCTTGTGCATTTGTTCTGCCGCCTGTGATCTGTCAATCAGTTGCCTTCGTTGGAAGGTCTGCCTGACCACATATTTCTGACTCAGGGTTGATGGAAAGGTCATATCGGGTGATTTTGACAACAGTGATGCAATCTCATTTTTATACACACATGTATCATTGCGTACATGGACATCAACTTTTTCAATTTTAACATTACCCCCTCTAGTTGAATTTTCAACATATTTTACCCCACGCTTCATGACAGTCACATTATTAGGGGATTGTCATGCCTAAGTTTTAACTATTATTACTTTCCTAGTTACTTGCACCCTACCCAATTTGAGGACCGCGTTTTTACAGCAGAAACCACACAAAAACAAAATGAAGATGTGAACATGCCGCAATGATGTACACAGACCAGTCAATCACCTCGGGCACAAGGATAACCATTTGGCCTACCATACTTGCTCAGGGGCACCTCCCTCCTTATGCATGTCTGTTTGTAAACGGTGCAGTGCTTGGAATGCAAGAGTCAGAGTCCATTGTCCATGTTGTTGCCTGAGATAAATGTGCAGCAGGATGCACTGATCTTGGCACACACCCCTCCCTCCACTGCAGTCATCAAGTCCAACACATGTTGCATCACCATGAGGTGGATGGCTCTTAGTTATTCCTTGATCGCATTAAGGTTGAGCTCAGTACTGTTCATCATTTTCAACAATTCCCATCTGGGTCATAGCAACCAGTGGGTGTTCGCTTTTATCTGCACGGTGAAGAAGGGTATGGACCCTCTCGCATTTACATGTGTGTCAGAAAACAGTCTGAATTCTTCTGGAACGTCCTTGTGTTGAGCCCAGCCAAAATAATCAGCAGTTCTTTTCTCTCAAGCCTGATGCAACAGAGTTGTCTTCTTCTGTAGCAAATGGTACAACTCTGACAGATCTGACAAGGGTCAGTGTGTGTATGGTGACAAGGGAACATAGGCACCACCATTTGGGGAAGTAGGTATCCATCAGCGTGGAGATGCCGCATTGCAAGTCTGGAATGTGTAGTATTGAGCCACAGTTCTCATTTGTGCTGAGTGGAATCATTCCTTCACCTCTGAAACACAAGGAATACACTGTAATTTCCGTACAATTAGGGCTTGCCCCTTCATTTCCAACCGTGTATACCTATCTATCTCAGTATCACATATTTCCTGACAAAGGTTATCTATGCTGGTCTTCAATCCTCTCCCTTCAAGACTCATTTCCCTTCGTATCATTGAGGTGGATGGCCCTACACTGGAACTCAATGCTGGGGTCCATTTGTTATTAAAGAAGACTGCCACAGACACGCTAAGGGCCATCCTGGGACCACAGACAGATGCGGTAGTGGTCATGTTTGTGCACTGGTATGGTGGCTTTGCTACCTCCAAGAATCTCATTTCTGGAAAGTCTTGAAACCAAACAGTATCTTCCCCTATGGTGCCCCTCCTGCGCATCCTATCTAGCTCAGTTTGGATATCGCTAGGCTCGGTGAAAAGGTACAGTGCTGTGGGATTGGTCGTGAAATGCATCATATTCACTACTTTTCTATGGGATTTGACTCTGTTGGGTTGTATCTTGGCCCTAATCTTACATAGGTAGAGATTGAGAAGTCATTTCATATTTTTCGGGGGCTACTTCTTGGGACAAGTAATGCCTGTCTGTGCCTACTGCATGCGGTATCAGTGAACAGACATAACATGACCTGGCTGATGCCTGGGCACCCACAGCAGTCATGTGCTGATACCATGTGTTCTTTAAGAGCACGCTGAGTATGGCATGTGGGATGCTAGTGTTGGGTTTAGTGTAACTACAAGTGACATGGGAGAGATCCTTATGCAAGCACTGTGAAAATGTCGGGCTTGACTTCATTTGACTATGCAGATCTTTGGAGAAGTATGGATGTGGTCACATCCACAGTAAACAGAGGGTATACAATTGTACAATAATACATAAATTAGCGGACGCGTGCAGCGGGAGCGCCGCTGGCACACTGAAGGAGCACCAAAGGTAAGCCCGTCTGCGCCTGTCTGCGACCCGACCGCGACTAGTGCCAGGACCCCTGGTCCCCCGACCCACCAGCAATACAGCTCATCAGCCCTCTACGCACACAACGGTGGCAAGAACAACAACTGCAAACTCGCTTCACCTCTTGACACCCACAGACTATTCACCTGCTGACACTGCCGCCACTCCTTCACCGAGACCCAGGACCCTCCTACTCCCTCCAACTACAACTCCATCGCACCCTAAATCCTGCAATGCATCCTCCTCAACATCCGCTCCCTCCACAGGCACGCAGCGGAAATCTAGGACCTACTCGAATGCAACAACCCTGACGTCGCCTTCTTCACCGAAACTTGGACGAACGCTGCCTCAGGACCTGACATCACGATCGCCATCCCCAAAGGCTAAAAGATCACCAGGAAGGACAGCCCCAACCACCCCGGAGGAGGCATCGCCATCCCCCACAAGTCCAACCTTCGCCTGAGCACCTACACCGACGGGCCTACAGACCTGATGGAACACCCCCACTTCAAGATAGAGACCAACCCGTTCACCACCCTCCGAGGCACCCTCATCTACAGACCCCCGGACCATACGCACCTTTCTCCGAATCCATCACCGGCTTCATCACCCCGCAAGCCTTCACCTCCACCGACTACACCTTGCTGGGTGACCTCAACTTCCACCTCGACAGCCTCCAAGACCCCAACTCCACCTCCCTCCTGGACAACCTCCACAACATCAGACAGATCGTTCCAAAACCAACTCACTCAGCTGGACACACCCTCGACTCCATCTTCACAGCAGGAAACTCCATCACCTTCAGCCACACCTCCGAACTCCCATGCATCCATTTTACCTTCAAAACTAACATCACCCGCAAACCTCCTCACCAGCTCCAGCTTAGGAACAAGATCTCCGACAACCTGCTCACTGACTCCCTCAGCAGCGCAGCTTCCACCACTAGAGACGACAACCCAACTACCGCCACCTGTACCCTACACAACTGGATCACCGACTGCGCCAACACCACCATTGCCCCCCTCAAAAACCCTCACGCCAAGAAAGCCAGCTGGTTCTCCACCAAACTCTGAGAATCTAGATGAACCTGCAGATGCCTCGAGAAGCAATGGAGGAACTCCAAAACCACAGCAGACTTCGACAGCTTCAAAGCAGCCACCACCGCCCATCACAAACTCATCAGACACTCAAGGAGAAAAGCTCTCCAGGACAGAATCTCCACCCATGCACACAACAGCAAGGAACTTTTCTGCATCATCAAAGAGTTCATCCAACCCAACAGCGAGAGTACAGACATCCCACCCTCCCAGGACCTCTGCGACAGACTCAGCGCCTTCTTCCACTACAAAATAAAGACCATCGACGACAACTTCGACGACAACAACCTCGATGAGGAACCCTCACCCACTGCCCCTCACACCACGCGGCTGACACTAGACAGCTGGACCGCCCTCAGCATCGAAGTCACCATAAAGACTATGAAGACCACCCACTCCGGGGCCCCCACGGACCCCTGATACCACCACATCTACCACAGAGCCGCAGACATCATCACCCCTGAGCTCCAGCGAATCATCAACCGCTCCTTCGAGACCGCCTCCATCCCCGATGACTGGAAACACGCGAGATTAACCAGTTATATTCCATATAGGTACCCCAATATAGGCTCAGGTAACATCCTAACCTTTCACCTATATTCTTCCCAACATTACACACAAAACTGTTCTTAGGGACTGACCTTTTACCTAGAAACGACACTGAACACAGAACGCGGGATTTCCCCTGGTAGAAGCCTCATACATTATGCATGAGGATTCTTGGAAACTCATCAGGACTACCATCTACTGTAAAATAACTATGTATAAAGTTCATTCCCGACGTCATCCTAAGTCTGACAAGTGACACAGCAAGGTAGAACCCCCGGGGAGACCTTTAGGTATATAAACATCACATTTTTTCTGGGACAAACAGAGAAGATCAGGACTTCCCTGCCAACACACTGACGCGAGACGCTGAGGTTCCTGCATGCAGATACTCCAGCTCGCAGTGGTATAACATCCCTTGTGTCCAACTCGAAACCAAGACGGGGTCCCACAGTCTCTCACTTCAGGTAATGGGGTTGACTTCATCCTAGAGGGATTCTTGGCTTAACACCTACATACATGTTAGGTACACTTGGGTGCATCTAGTTAGGATTGCATCGTAGGAGTGCGCATTTTATTGTCATGTATTTCATATACTTGCCTGTATTCATGGTTATAGCAAGATGGTAGAAATCTACCATCCTTTTACTTTCTTAGTGCTTCTAATCATTTATATCTGTTTCTGTCTAGTGGTTGTTTCAGCACACCTATTTTACTCCAGAATAACGACTGTTAAATAAATGCTTATTGAAAAACATCCATACCGTTTATTCTGTGTATCTCTCTGAGTCTAAGTGAGCATGAGTGACTGAGCGAAAAGTATTACACTGTTTCCACGATCCTGAGCGATCAGGGTTGTCATGTTCGATAGTTGCCAAGAACTATTCTCTCCTTGATAAGAGGAGTTTCTTGTGGCACTGTGAGCTAGCTGGTACACAGGCCAACATACCCGGTGGGGGTGTCTAGAATCAGTCTGACACCAATCCTACAGTGAATGTTGTTTAAACGTGCAGATCCTATAGAGGTTTTATGGGAACTACACAACATGGCGCCGCCAACGTTGGTTGGGTACTTATTTAACGGTCAAAGCTGAGTAGTTCAGTTGTGCTATTCTCAGAGACCCCTACTCACATTTCCCCAGAGACGTCTGGAGTGGGAGGGAACAAAAATCTGCCGCAGCTGAGTAGGCAAAATCCTATGTATTGGCTGTTGGTTAATCAAGCTTGAAGGACACATTGTTCCTATTGTGCAAAACACCTTATCTCAGCTCCCTTGAAGAAACTCTTCTTACTAAAAACAATGACTGAGCAGCAGGATAACGCTGTGCATGACCTAAACCTCTCAGCCGAAGAACAAGAGGCAGATGCAATACAAATTTCAGAAAATGTTAGAAATGCCATCACCCTAAAAATGGCTAGGGGTGGGCCAGTAAACTTCGTGATTGAGGCACACAAATCATATAGAATAGAGGTATTTCTATTCATGGGTCAGATTCCCACAAGCAAATGCACGAACAAAAACATTTCATTACTACATAGAAGATGACACACCGAACAAATGTTGCCCATACAAGGACATTGAAGTTCTGCTCACTTACCAGGAGCATATATACTGGTTTAAAGGCACCTTCCCCCATACAACAAATAAAGTAAGACTCGGTCCTCTTGGAAGAGACGGAGGAACATGGCCAGTACTAGCGGCCTACACACCACACCCTGACATTGAAACAATGGCAGTAGGAGACTTACGTACACTTCATAAAGAACTAATATGACTTTACAGAAACATGATACAGTTCTTGATGAGAACACTCACACTTCAGCCAGCAATGGCTATACCAACAGGTCCGATTCAAACATCAACAACTAAAATTACACCACAAACGTTACACGCAGTGATGGGTAAAATGCCCACTAAACATGAACAAATGCCATTCTGGATAGCTCAAAAAATAACACAGCTAGAGGCAGTATTTCCACACACTGGTCCACAAGAAAAACATAGAATGCTAACAATTTGCTTGCCCATGGTAATAGCTCCCCCGATAGAGGATTGTACCACTGCCATATATACCAGGACTCATGGTATCCCTTCATTAGCAGAAATACCAGATATATTAAGACAAATACAGAATGAGGACGGGGCAGAACCTGCTCTGAACTTAGGGATGAAGTTATTAGGTAACTTTGCCCAGGTATCAGCTATAATACTAGGAAATATTAAAGGGGACGCAGCAGCAGTGGCAATACGCCAACGCCTGAGGGATTTCACTCCTTTACAACAGGAGACAGAATTACCTAAAATTATTGAAACAGCATATGCAGAATTAGGTAGAGATAGTTTAGGAGCTAGACCAGTAAAACCTCAACCGATGGGTGGGCCCGAAAAGGATACCTTTAAGCAAGCACCTGCTTCTTCAAAGAAGAAGTGGGATAATAACAAACAACAAAAGAATAAAGAGAATAGATCTCAATCCAGAGGTAGGTCTCCTCAACAGGAGCCCTCCGAAAGGAGGTATAACCTTAGGAATAGGGATAACATTATAAACACTGATACACATTCCTCTCGTTCCTTTCAGGATTCATCGAAAAACTCAGAGAGGGAAGGACGGTCAGAACACAGACAAGAAGAGCGTACAGAGTCCAGAGACACGCAATGCACTTCGGACTACGCACCCAAAAAAGAAGAAAAGCCTAAAACAAAACCTCAATTCAAAAAGAAGAAAGTAGCAGGTCTTAAGATCAGACATGCCCAGAATTCTGAGGACTCAACTACTGAATGAGGAATGGGCTCTGACGATGCTAGACAGTGCAGCAGAAGTAACAATAGCTCGCCAGAACCTGATGGAATTTCTGGTAACAGTGGAGCTGAGTGAACATATCACGGTGGAAACACCTGATACTAGGGTAAGCGTCCCACATAGGTTACATGAAATAACACTCCAAATGGAAGGGGACAAGCCCAGAAAAATCAAAGGTCTCTTTTGGGAGAACCTGACTTTTGGCTATGACATTATTTTAGCTGAAAGAGAGTGGCCGCTTGCTATTGTTATGGATTGCCCAAAGGGAGAAACAGTAATTATGCCGGCTTTTTCTGACCTTGTTCCCCAATACTTAAAACATACATATGCATGGGAGGGAGCAGTAGCCCTTGCTCCAGCACTATATCACAACCATGTTGGATGGGATGAAGAGTCAACCCACCACGTGATACCATTAAAATCTACTCCAACTCCACATAGACAGTATCCAATAAAGCAAGAAGCTAAAAAACTGGTCAGGGAAATCTTAAATCAACTTGAGTACCAGGGGGTGATTGAAACTTGCACCTCTTCAATTAATAATCCTTTGTTTCCCGTAATGAAACCTGACAATACATATCGTCTAGTTTTAGATTACAGACATCTGAATTCATGTACAAAAACATTTGCAGTACAGAACGCACACAGTGCCGCATTGATGAATAACATTGTGACGAAAAAATACAAAACAACACTAGATATCTCAAATGGATTTTTCTGCCAAAAAATTGCGCCTGAGAGCAGATATTTGGCAGCATTCTCAGCGCTGGGGTCCCAGCTTCAATTTTGTCGACTCCCCCAGGGGTATAAGAACAGCCCGGGGTTGTTTTCCGCCAGGGGAACTGAGTTACTTCAGAATCTGGATGAGGAGGCATTGTCCTATGTAGATGATATTTATCTGACTGATGATGACCTGGAGGAATACTTGACCAGGGTGAGCACCATAATTTTGGGATTCGCCTCTGAGGGCTACAAATTCAACTTAAAAAAATCAAAAGTAGCCCACCTCAATGTCCTATTTTTGGGATATGAGCTTTCAAGTGAAGGGAAAAGCTTGGCAGCCAACTTTTTAGAAAAATGTGTGCTGCTCCAACCTCCAAAATCATTGAAAAATTTACAATCCATACTGGGATTCCTGAATTTTGGTAGAACATACATTTTGGATTAAGCAGAAAGGGTTAAACCTTTCTACGACCTCATGAGACCTGATTTTTCAGTTAGGCAATGGACACAGGAACACACAGGAATCCTTCGTTCCCTCCAAGCTGACATGATAGAGTCCAAACACTTACAGACACGTGTAAATATCTGCAATCTAGTGATCTGTATAGTTGCGGGTCAATCTGGGTACACCTACCTAACATACAATGAAGGCAAAACGGTACCCATAGCACACAAATCACACTTATACACTAACGCTGAGATGCGCTTTGCACCCACAGAGAAAATTCTGACAGCTGTACAGACTGCTGTAGTGAGAGAAAGAGCACTGGCTCAGGGGAAACGAATAATTGTCGTGACTCCAGCACCGGCCTTAGAGGCTGCGACAAAGGCAAACGTTCCAAATGCTAAAGCCTTACATCTGAGATGGATACAATGGGCTAATTCTCTCACTGCAACAGATGTAGAATACAGATATGACCCAAGTCTAAAAACACAAGCATTCCTGCAATATGAACAAGAATATCCTCTCCCTAATGAAATAATGCCTCTAGATCAGTATGAATTCATAATTTACACTGACGGATCTGCTCAGCCGGCCATTGGAAGTAAACAACAATACAGCGCTGCATGTGTGATTGTAAAATGTCGTATGCAAGACGGAAAGTTCCATCCAAGCTGTACAAAAACACAGCCTCCAGGAGACTGCACGGCTCAGCTGGCAGAATTAAAAGCTCTATTACTGGCACTGATAAATACGTATCGAGAATTACCCACACTAATTGTGTGCGATTCTTTTTACTGTGTCCAGTCATATAATGAATATCTTCACCATTGGGGACCAAATGCGTTTAAAGACTCAAAAGGTGGCATAATTGAACATAAAATGCTATGGGAACAGGTAGTTGCATTGAAAAAGGAACTACCAAGAGCTCACGTGATACACACGCAGAGTCATCAACGTGGTGGCATTCACGTTGAAGGGAATTCATTGGCTGATGAAGCCGCCGCAAAGGGGGCAGTATGAACTGCGTCCATAGCTGCAATCACTCATTCAAAAACAAGAATAGAAGGACAGATAATGGTAGCTGTCATTGCTTCACGCAAAGACAATAAGGCATTGCCGAAAGGTTTTCCACTCAAGTTAGATGCAAATAATGTTCCATTCGTTTAGATTCCCGGAGTGGGGGATAGAGTAATACCAAACATGGATCGCAGATTGGGCTTAATATTAGCTGCACACGAGGGTCTGGGTTCTGCACACGCAGGAGTTATGGCGACAGTTTCTTTACTGAAACAACGCTATTGGTAGCCAGGGTTAACAAAGCAGACCAAAGATTATGTCTTAAAGTGCGACATCTGTCAACAGCTAATATCAGACAGACCACTTGCGTGTGTCTATTTGGACCACTGCGGCCCCCTACAATCTGATGGGGCTTACAAGTACATCATCGGTGCAGTGGATTCCTGCTCGAGATTCCTATGGGTATAGCCTCAGTGCTCAGCTGACGCTCGAACTGTTATCAAAGATTTGCGAGTCTTTATAGGGACATACGCAGTTGGCACATAACATTCTGACCGTGGCCCCGCGTTTAGCTCTAGGGCTTACAAGGAAGCCATGGGAGGTTTGGGTGTTGCACTGCGGTACTCCTCTCCATACCATCCCGAGGAAAATTTGGTTGTGGAGAGGAAAAACTGGGACTTAAAGCAATGTTTAACAGCTAGAGTATTAGGCGCGGGTGTCAGTTGGGTAAATCACTTATATGGGGTACAGCGGGCCTTGAATAACATGCCAAGAAGTTCTCTAGGGGGTGTCACTCCTTATGAGGTCCTATTTGGGACGAGAATGTGGGTACCTGATCTTGATTGTGAAGGCACAGTGGCAGATGAGAAACCTTTTGACATCAATAAACGTTTGGCTGTTTTACAGGATCTGAATGAATCCAGAGCACTACAGAGTAATGTGCAGGTAAAGCGGACCGCCACTGGGAAGTCAAGTCAGTCACGGAAAGACCTGTCTGGATTCCTAAAGTCGGGGATCTGGTCAGGGAAAAGATAGTGGACAAAAAAGAATTTGGGCCATCATACAGAAAGCCTGTACCTGTCCTGGCCATCGAAGGAACAAGAACTGTACTTCTGCCGCCTCTTGCCGGAAAAAAGGAAAAGAGATTTGTCTCCATTGACCTGATCAAGCCACACTATGTGGCCGATACTGAATAGTAGGCCTAGTGGGCTCCTGGGTAGCCGACGCCCTCCTCTCGCTAACATACAGGAAGTTCAGACAGAAAGGCTCATCACGTTTGAGGAGTCTCCAATATGGAATGATGGACTATGCAACAATGCAATGGAACTCGTTTCTCTCGAAACAGAAATACAAAATCAAAATGAAAGACAAATTTCAATTCGACCTAACACTGATGTCTACATAAATATGCCTCAACAAGAGCCATCTACAAGTTCAACAAAACCTGCTGAGCTACCTAAAATAGATCGAACTGCATCTGGCTATTTCATCGACTTTGATACCTTTTCATTGGATCCAAGTGAACCTGAAACAACGCCAGCCCCAATATCATCGACAACAAATCAACGATGTTTTCATTTTTCTTAAAAAGGGTTACCTCGTGTCACCTTGGATAGAACTTTGGATAATCATTGGGATACTTTTCTTTCTCTTTTGGATAGGCTTAGTAACTTACCTTCGCCAAAGCTCTGCAGCATCAAAGTGAACTTGCTCCTGAAACCTCATGTTTCGTCACATCGTGAACAAAGAGACTTGTCATCAGTGAACATTACAGCAGTTCCTATACCTGATGGTATAGTATGGTACAAGGTTGATTATGACATATTTGGCCCGACAGAACTTTTAAAAATACCTTATTTATTTAAAGTTTCCTTAAATTATATCATTCCCTCCAGTACATTTTCCGATGATTGGGATTTTGAAACTGTAACTAATATGTTGTCTGATTTAGAACAATCTGCCGCATTTTCTAGCAATGAAATGTTAGAGGACACATCACACTTTAACACAATGTATTGTTATCAACATTATGGTCATCATTTTCTACACAAATCCAGTACCCCTAGAAATGTTTTCACATATCACCAATGGGAACTTTGCCCAACACCACCGAAAAAAAGTTTAAAATCCTATGCACAGAAATGTTTATATTTTTCGGGATTTAACATTTCTGACCCGACCTCATATTACTATTAGGTTGCACCAACACCGGCACAGAAAAATATGCTGACTAACACCAAATAAATTTACTCTGCTTCCTTTATTACCCAACTGTCTGAACAGGGTTTCAACTTATGGAAGGACACTATAGACTTAAAATCAGTCTGGGGTTCTGGAGACTGGCAAGTCAAGGGAACAGAAGCGCTATTTAGAGCATGCCTCATTCCTCAGCAGATGATATTTCTGAATGATACTGTGCAACAGACTTCCTGCCTTGGAATAGCCAAGATCAAGGATTTGAACACACCTCGGATTCCAACACCATCACAGGCAGAGGGTAATTTTACATCACTAAAAGGGGCTACATTAGATGACATTTTACAATACAATAGATCAGACCCCAATTGGAAGGGATGGTTAATTTGGCCCACAGACACTGATAGATGTCAGGAAAGATTCAGGGGTACCACCGAAGGGTTCAGTATCCATAGACCAGACCCACACTATGTACAAAGAGAACATCCGGGGTGGTGACATTGTACAGTGTTGGGAAGTTGTGCCTCGATTGGCTAAAGACCTCAACACTACCACAGGTGAAACAACACATATCCTTACTTACAGAGGATGTGGACCTACGGGATTTTTTACTAGGTCCCAGAAAGCCACGTCAAAAATTTTTCTGTTACGCTGTCTATAATGAAATTTGGGAAATCTCCCAACAAGAAGCAGCGGAGAGACTACGAGAAACAGATAGGATCAATTTAGAAAAGGCGTTAGCTGTAGTTGACAATGGTATGACTACATTAACAACCAGGATTTATTCACTGGGCAGCATTGTATCTTCTGTTATTGATGTACTAGAACAAGATTTGTCCATACTGCAGCATGGACAATTGCAATTACGTTCTATTATGTTATTAAGCTGGACGCTGCAATCACTGCACGCTGGTTACGTGCCTTGGCATTTTATCAACAGTACGTCACTGTTTTCTGCATACAATCTAACGGAAAAACAGATGAAAATGGCACAGAGGGGAGCAAAATATACAATGCTGCGTAGTGAAAAACTGGACAGATTACCTTTTACTGTGGCAGAATCACCATCCACAGAGTGGTTGATCCATGGCCATATAACATTACCGGTCACGACTTTCCAGTTTCAGTACTGCCTAGAACAACAACAGGCAGGCAGATATGAAGAAATGGGTAGGGAATTCATCAAGGAATCTTGGGAATTACTGTACAGATTTCGATGCAGGAGTGGGGAACGAGAAGTGTTTCTAAGTGGTACAAACTGCAAGAACCCTTTGAGTGGATCTCTCATATTCCAGGATATTATGCTGCACAGGGCCTGCAATGGTTCAGTAGTGAACCTATCCTGTCACTTGAGGGGTACCCCAGCAGCCGTGATTACCTCGGTATTCAAGCTACTTTCAAATGGGAGTTACTTGATGCTGAACAATCAAGGTTGTTGTGGGATGCTTCCAGGCATCGCATATCTAGTCACCGTGAGCTCCAGGGTTACTTGCTGTATGCAAGTATTGTTTCCACCAACGCACACCGCCAGGGAGGCGCCGCTATGGCCTTCGTTAAATGTTTCCTTTATACGGTTTGATACTCTGAGCAGAATGAAAGCCATGCTTCTACAGAAAACCGTGCCCTTAACCTCAGCTCTCCCTTGCAACGGTACCACGCATCAAGAAGACGAGAACAGGAGGACACTCCTTCTCCCTCCTCGCTGCCAAGGCATGTAACTCCCTCCCTCTCCACCTCCGTCAGACACCATCGCTCCCCAAGTTCTTTAAGGAACTCAAGACCTGGCTTTTTGACGAACTACCACGTGCATCCAAGAGCTGCGTGCCCTCCTCTCCCCCCCCAGTGCCTTGAGACCCTTCGGGTGAGTAGCTGCGCTTTAAAAAAAACCATGATTGATTGATTGATTTATTGAACATTGCTGGTCTTGGGATGACTTCCAGGGGAGACGTCTGTAGTCTTTTAGTGATCAGGGGTTTCTTTACTTTTGAAAAAGTTCAAAAAGGTTTGTGGAAAAAGTTTGTGGTCCTTGACTCACACACTTGGGTCTTGCTGGGGTTACAGCAATGGTTGTTGCAGAGTTGGTGGGCTGCTGTGAAGGTGGTGCACTTAGGTGGCTGGATTGCAGACCTGTTGGATTAAAGCTGTTGTTCATTGGTTTAGTTCAGAAAACATATGCAGCCTTACGTGTATCACCATCAATCATTTGTGAGGATTCCTGTGCCTTTCTTTTTCAGGGGTATGCTTTTACATTCATATGTGCCATTTTAGTGGATGACCGGAAAATGGCCCCAATTACGGTATCTAATAAAAAAAAACTTAAAACAGTGGGTGTTTATTCATGGATCGACTTACTTCTCACTTATTGGTAATTGGTTCTCTCCCTTCACCATGACAGAAAAGGATATTTTTTAAGGGGTGGTCTTCATGAGCTTTTGGACGATCTCAGTTATTTAACTAGCGTTTTATGGGTGCTGCCATCTTCCAATATCCTACCTTCCATAGTGTGTGTGCGGGGGTCGCCTTTTGACCTACACATGAAGCGGGCGATGTATAAAGAGGGGGCGTGCCATAAATGGGTCTTATTATCAATCACAATGTGCCCTGAGATCACATGATGTATGCCCCTCCAGACCCAGCACGCTGCTTGCAGTGGGACCCTCCCTATGACGGCAAGTGTCTTGACTATGTCCTTTTTCTAAAGGGTTATTTTTGGGATAGCTGAGGGCTTTATTTACTGGTCTGCTGGGCATTGCTTTACGATTTAATGTGATTTGCTGTCTCTATTGTCGTGTACCGGAGGGGGTCCGAGAGCTGTCCCGCAGTCCCCATGTGTTTCTGATGTGGCAGTGTCTGAGATTGGGCTTATTGCCTAACCAGACGGTGTGTACAAGGCTGTGTGTGTTAGCTGATTGCTAGGCCGGACACGGCGGTGAGCATATTCTGGTGTATCTCGCACGGAGCTGTGATGGACTTTTGCGGACTTTCTTCTTCCCAGGACCTCCTCTCCCTCTGACTACATCTTATCCAGGATCTTTGGGCTTGCTGTCTCCAGCTGTGGCCAGGGGCATCTAACCGGTGACACATTACTTTTATTGTTTTTGAGGGTCATGTCCCGACAAGCAGGCTTTGGGATGTTTGAAAAAACTTTGGGAGAAAGGAGGAGGCAGAATACTGATAAAATGAGAGTCCGGTGCGAGGCCACAACTCATCGAAATTAGTCTAACAGGAGGTGATGGGCTGGGACAGTTGGTTGTTTGGGCAGACCTCTCCCGACTGATTCTACACCGCATGACGCTTCACCACCTGTCGGATCTTGTACGGTGAAGGTCATGGGATATTCGCCATCCAGAGCGTATGGGAAACCTGGCTCCTGACACTGGAGGACAGCTTCATTTTGGAACTAAAAATGGGCCTCCATTGGCTGGAGGCTTCTGGTTTTTGGGGGTGCTGATGTTGGAACCACAAGGCATGAAGGAATTTTGGTCCTGGGCCGGAGAACCGAGGATGGGGTCCTTTCGATCTGGTAATTGGAACCCCTACCAATTGGACTTAGATGAGGGGATCTGGGTACCTACTTTTATGCACTGGTCGGGAAGCCTCCCTGCCCCCTTGTCAGACTGCCCACCCCTGGGGCATGGCCACCCAACCCTGCCCTGGGGTATAAACAGTTAAGTGGGGCCTAGGCTCCACTTAGCTGTTTATGGATGGGATCCCTTCCGCTGCCAAACTGCAACATATTTGCCTCCTTCTTTCTTGAAAAGTCTAAAAAGATTGAAAGTGATCTCCAAACAGCAATTGAGCTCCTCCCGATGATACCCCCGAATAGCCCAGGCCAGCATATGATTGTTCAGCACCCAGACCTACATGGACTCTCCCTCAAAAACAACGCGTCGTGGGACATTTTCAAAACCTTCGATGAAAATGCCATTCTTAATATCTTAACAACACTTAAACCGTCAAACCACTTCTGCGACCCTCTACCAGCTAACATCTTCAATTAGATTAAAACCTCTTTACTCCCTCTCTGGACTAAGATAGTGAATGCTTCACTACTCCAAGGGACTTTACCAGACTGCCTAAAATCAGGGCAGGTAACCCCCATTCTAAAAAAACCCACAGCGGATCATACGAACCCCGATAACTTCCGTCCCATCTCTACTATTCCCCCTCTCTGGCAAAGCTCCTTGAGAAATGCGTACATACCCAGCTATGCAATCACATTGATCAGTTCCACCTTATTGACCAATTCCAATCTGGTTTCCGTCCGGGTCACAGCACGGAAACAGTCCTTACCCACATAGTTGATGACGCACTTAAAATGCTAGATCAGAACAAATCTTGCCTCCTAATCCTCCTAGACCTATCCTCAGCCTTCGACATGGTCAGACATGACAGCCTCCTTGAATTACCTGAACACAGAATGGGATTATCAGGGGTTGTCCTAAATTGGTTTGCTTTATTTCTACACAACAGAACTCAAAGAATTAAGGTTAACCAATCCTTGTCCACAACAACTCCTGTCCCTTTAGGGGTCCCCCAGGGGTCCACCTTATCACCTACTCTCTTTAACCTGTTCATGGAGCCTCTAACCAAAATTCTGGAATTTTCCAATGTACAATACCACATGTATGCAGACGACACCCAACTATACCTTAAAATCTCCTCCCCTGAGGATATCTGTCTACTCAACACAATTCTCCAAAAAACCCAAAACTGGCTAACCAGAAACCACCTTAAACTCAACTCGCTCAAAACCAAATTCCTCTTAATTGGCCTACCAAAAAGATCCCTCGACATCGAAGATTGGATGAAACACCTAACAGTTTTCAACTGCATTCCACACATTATAGATTCCACAAGATCACTAGGAATTACACTTGACAAGAATCTCAACATGCAAGAGCACATCGGCTCAGCCACCAGAGGAGCAAACTCTCAAATGAGTATTCTAAGAAAAATAAAACCCTTCCTCCCCTGCGACGACCTTAAATCAGCGGTGCAAGCGCTAGTTATCCCCAGATTAGAATATGGGAGTGCTACCCTATGTGGTCTGCCAAGATCCAGGTTGGCTCCACTAAGGGCATCCCTTAACTCTGCTGCAAGGCTTATCACTGGATCGAAAAGGTACAGCCACATCACTCCAGATCTGAAGGCACTAAACTGGCTCCCTTATGAGGCAAGGATTCAAATGAAAATTGCTTGCATGACCCACAAAGCCCTACACTTCAATACACCGAAGTACCTAGCTGAAAAACTGAAACTGTCCGGCGGTGGCAGATCATCTAGAAGCACCAGCACTTTACTGTTGAAACCTCAAAAATTTCAAAAAAAGAAAACCTACAACCGAGCCTTCTCCGGATTGGCCCCTAGAAACTGGAACTCCCTGACCCCTGAAATCAGACTGATCCCTTCAATCACTTCATTCTTTTAATGAACAAATCTCTACCCTGAATCCACAAACTCATTCTCTGGATACTGATCTGACCAGCTGTTCTCCAACCAGGGCTTGCACGCCGTCTAAGTACTGGTTTATAACTCACTGTCCCACTCCTGATTGCAACGGACATCGTCATCGTTTATGTTTCTTGGTTATCTATTTTCTACTTATTTAACTAATCTGTAAAGCGCTCTGATACCCTCTAGGGTCAAGTTCGCGCTATATAAAACTTTATAAATAAATAAATAAAAAAATAGGCTCCCGCAGGCACTCACATGGTGGATTCTAGTGTAGATTCCCAATCGACAAAACATACAGTAGCCCTGAGTTTCCCGAGCGGAAGTAAGGCTTGAATTCCTAATATTGTCTCACTAATCTTTATTTTTAAAATGACTTTCGAAGGGTGCGTGAACTGGATGTTTCCACTGGGGGATTTAATCTTTTTGTGTATTTGGGTTTTGTATTTGTGTGAGAGCATTACCTCCCCAGACGTTTACCCTTCCCTGCCAAGGTTGTGGTCCCGGTCCTTGTTGGTTTGGGTTCCCTGTCGTCTGCTGCTGTTGCCACATGTTTGACCAACTGCCTGATCCCCATTGCGGTGGTGCAGTGGCTTTCTGATTTCCCTGTGGCTGAGTGAAAGGTGAATTTGGGTTACCCAGGGCTTGGTTTTGAAGATGGGGATTTTGTGGGGACCAGCCCAGATTTATAGATCTATGTTCATGATATGCTTTTAGGCAGCATCGGTCGGACATGTGGCCCATTCTGTGGCAATAGTAACATTCTCTGAGATCCGGCTTCTGACAACCTCCCTGATCTCTGCTGTTATAACTGGGTTGAAACCCTCTGGGGTTTTGCGGTGGAGCCCCCTTCAAGACTGGTGCCATTTGCACGTTTGCAGCCAATGCTGACCCCTCGAGGAGGTCTTTTTTTCAATTTGTGTTGGGCCAACTTGGCAGTGTGTCTCTGGGCTTGCTCCTGTTTCTCCCGTCTTTTTCTGTTTCTTTCTGTAATAATGTAATATGTGGGCCTTTATCTCACACCAGGGTTTGGTATCCAACCCTACTACGCTGTCCAATCCACTTAGTATTTCAGTGGGCAGCCCGTTTTTGAGGATGTTATAGAAGAATACGTCCAGGGGGCCCATATCGGTCCATGGTTGTCCTGTCTCTTTTCCGCATTGTTCCCTTATTCTGTCCAAAAAATCAGTTATGGTCTCCCCAGCTTTCTGCCTTCAATCATCCTACATCTGGGCAGTCAGGAAATATTTCTCTCAGGGCCATCCATATCTGGTGCCTGTACAAATTGAATGCGGCCCGTCATGCTCGGTGTTGGTCAGCGTTACTGCTGGGATGCAGCCTTGGGCGAACACAATGTTAGTCTGCTCTCAGATGAGAACCCTTAGCTGACTTTTGACAACACCTATCGCTAGGTTTATTCTTGTGCTGTTCTTCTAAAAAAATGAGATCCATTTCCCAGCCTCATCCAACAATGGCGGCAGTTTGGTCCTGAGCCCTTCTTTATCCATCTGGGCCAATGGCACATAGATGATCCCTGACATGCCCTTCTGCAGCAGCTGGCACATTTTGTCTTGGGATAGCACTGCTGATTTCCCAATAATGTAGCGCTCCCATCTTCTTAGGAAATCCTGCATGTAGGGGAAGTTCCACTTGGGCTCTCCCCCTCCATGTCGGATACAGTCTTCCACAATGGCAATGACCTCTGGTTCTAATGATCCCTCCTCCGGCCAAGGTCTATCATACTTGCCCTCCATTTTAGTCCAATGGGTTAGCAGGCGGCAAAATGGTCACATGAAGATCTCGCTTTCCTCGCTGTTCACTATCTCGCTTGGGGTCATTTTGTCTATCCTGCGCGCTTCTCCTGTGTCTTAATTGAGTTTGCACCAAGCTAACTTGATCTGTTATTACCTGGTGAGCCCCTACGCTGATGATCTAGTGAGGCTCAGGTCCCTGACAGAAGCCTCCTCTCTAGTTCTGCCTCGGACACTTCTCTGGGCGGTGCTTTGTACCCACCCCCACTCTCCTCCGATGGAGGGCGTGCTGCTCTGTTCTCTAATTTCATTTCCAGGGTGAGAGTTCTTTCTCTCTCCATCCTTAATTCCTGCCTCTCCTCTAACTCCCACCTAGGTTGCCTCTTTCTTTCTTAGCTGGGTTTCAGTCTTCTTGGTAGGAATCCGCCCTCAAAATTTGCTTTCTGTTGCCCTTTGGCTGCCTGAGCATAGCATGGGGCTTCCCCCTCATCATTGAACCTCGGAGGACTGGGACCCCTATTCTTACTCCCACTAGCTGTGTCACAGTCCAGAACTGTTATGAATCTCCCAGTCACCCGAATGTGTTCATCTGGACAGGTGGGAATGCGCATTCTCCACTCCGCTGGGGTTCGATGAGCTGAACATGACGGATGGGGGGTCGGACTTCAGGGAGCTCTAGCACTGGACTGGGGGGATGCTGGGATGTCCTGCTGTTCTTTTAGCCTCCCATGCCTGGATCTAGCAGTTTGTTGTCCGGTCAGAGGCCCTCTGGCACCCTCGACTGGTGGTTTTGTATAACCTAATGCAGGGATTGAAAACATTGGTGGGAGCACCTCCATTCCTGCATACCTTGGGGGAGGTGTAAACACCTTACTTGTTGGTTCTGGTATGGGAGTGTTGGTCTGGACAGCCTCGAAGACGGCTCACTGTTCAAACAAAGCCTCTCTTCTGGCCTTCTTTTGCTCTACGTACTTGTATGAATATGTGTCCTCGTGTGTTTGATTATGTTACTGTCTAAGGTTCCCCCCTCTGGCCAGAGGAACGCATGTGCCATAGTGTGTGCATTCCATTGGTGGAAATACTTGCTAAGTTTTTTAACCTATGTGGGGAACCTAGTTTGCATGTTCTTTAGCGGCGACTCCATGATAAGCTGGGTACTTTTTTTAAGGGACTGATACCCCCTGGCTTCTTGGGATTAAGTAATTCTACTCTGGTTGTGGGGAAATAAATGCACTGGGATTGCTGGTTCCAACTACTTTACTATGAGCACAACATTATGTACAGATGCATCAGAATAAACATTTCACAAACACATATGACAATGCATATGAAGGGTCCCAACTTGAAAGAAAGTGCAATTGTTTGTTCAAACGTGTGTATTTAGCAGCAAAATAACAGACACTATTTAGATATAGAATATAACGATTGTGAGAAATAGCAACACCTTCATAAGCACATTGAGTCATTGACAAAACACGACATGAAAGACTAAAGTACAGTTGCAATAATTTACCAGCACCACATCATCATGAATGCATCAATCAAAAACTAAAACGAAGATAAAGAGAGAAAAAACTGACAGAGAAAAAGACTTTGTCAAAAAATACCCGATGACGAGGGGAACGCTCTGCGTGGTTCACAGGACTAAGTGAGCCCGCTAGTCTGTAAATATCGGCTCCGGGACAAAGATAACAACAATTTATGTGGAAAAGAGGAACAACTCAACAACCACCGGCCCTTCTTTGGCAAGTACAAGCTACACCTAATCTCCAAGGTCCACATTTTTCCTGATTTCCGAAATACACCCTAATATCACACCCAGGGGTCATGTGTACCATCTGTGACACACCCAGCGGTCCAGGCGGACAACACCTCTCCCTTCTTACAGATCCCAACATTGTTAAGAAACCGGTAGCACTGAGAAAACTATTTAGACTAAAACATAAGTTTGAGGTGCTGGCCCTATATCACATTCAGGGCCCATGCGTATCTTCTGTGTCACACCCAGAGGTTCAAGCGGTGAGGCCTCATTTCAGTATCACACCCAGGGGACAAGCGTACTCACTGTCATACCCAGTAGTCCAAGCGACTGACAACCTTCACCGTTCCTAGCCTGCTGACTATCAGAAGAAGGTGCCCTCCATTGGATTGCCTCCGGCTCAGTTTGGACACATAAAATATGCAATATATCACATTTCTGTTAGTGGCAGGGTGCTCAGGTTAAATTTTTGCGCTTCTTCCTAGTTTGCCATATGCCAAATGCTGCGACTAAGAATCATATGTAGGGCTTGATTTATATCTCAGAGGACGGGTTACTCCGTAACAACGGTGACCGATATCCCGTCCGCCAAAATATAAATCCCATTATATTCAATGGGATTGATAGATCGGCGTACCGGATGTCCGTCACTGTTATGAGGGAGTAACCCATCGTCCGAGATCTAAATCAGACCCGCTGTCTCTTGCCCAATGATGGCGGCTTCAGGACGAACCTCCGCGCCATGGATTTAGCAGAACTTTCAATTAATTGGGGCGTCTACTCACATTCCTTGCTGCGCAGATGTCAATCCGTCCATGCGGGATCCTTTCCTTTGGCCACAGTCGGGTTCAGAGCACCAATTTCTCCTGGATGGCTTGCCAAAATGTTGCTTGAATGTGAATTTACCTTGAAAAACAATAGACAAGAGGCGTTTGGCAAAACAAGAACATTTGGTTTAATCAAACTCTTCGGCCAGGAGAACAGTTACAGAGACAGGGTCTGAGGACTGTCTCAAAGTACAATCTATCTGAGCGCAATTATGTACATTTCTTGGAGCATCATAAAACAATTCAGACATCCTTTTTAGGAAGAGGAGTGAGGGCCTAGTCATAGAGTCATAAATTACTCCCACATGATAACAAATGAAGGTGGGTCTCTCGACCTTGCGTGGACACAATGGGGACCAGTGGGTAACATGTCCAGATGTCTGGCAAGGGGAGCACATTATCACTGTGTTTGCTGTGTCCTTATTGGCTGAGTGTTCTTAACTTCATGTGGCATGTAACTTTATAATGTTTTAGGAATGCGCACACCCATCCAGCTATGTGTGTTTTATTGGAGTCAATCTCCCTGGACCATTGTGGTGTTGTTGCCTATCTGTAGGATTGATTTGGGATTTTCCTGTTCACGCATTTGTTCTGTTGGCTACGTGCCACTCCTGTGATCTGTCAATCAGTTGCCTCAAGCCTAGGTCGCAAGGCCTGCCTGACCACATATTTCGAACTGGGGTTGATGGAGAGGAATTATCGGGTGATTTTGACAACAGTGATGCAATTTAGTTTTTATATACACATGTATCATTGAGTAAATTGACATCAACTTTTTCAATATTAGCAAGTGGCTTAGAAAATCTAACTTAAGGATTGCATTTCCCTTGCGTCACCTTGAGGGACACAAGGGCAATGCAATCCTATGATAAATCTGGCCCTAGGTGTATCGTCGCCTCGAGAGTTGGCTGATATAAGCCTAAAAAATGACTGAAAAGTTGCATATGGTATTTTCTCAACTGTATGATTCTGTGTTGAGGTTGATAAAGTTGATACACAATAATATTGCATCCACTACATCACTTGCCGCTACATTATCATGGTAAGTATGTAATTTGTGTTCTTAATTCAATAGCTACTTACTAATACATATGATGTAATGTAGTGGGTAGGTCAATGTAGCAGATGCAATATTTTTGTCATGCAATGTGTGGGTATGCCAATTTATGCAGTATATCTCTATTCAAATGTTGCTGCGAGGGGAAGCAGGGGGTGGCAATTCACACTGGATTTATATGGAAAATTCTTCCGTCATAAATCTATGACTTCACTTATTTACACACCTTCAGATGTCTCCTCAAGCCATACCTATCTTATGCATTGCCGTTAAGTCACCAGTACCTAGAAGCTCACTGCCGAAATTTGTGCTATACAAAGCCCTGAGACGGCAACTCATACAAATTGGTGACTATCCATTCCTCTTAATTTCTTTGACCAATAAAAGGCTTCAACACACATCTATTCAGGCTGCAATTCATAACCTAAATAATTTTAAAGACATTGTATTGAGTTTGATTACCCCTTTGATGAAGACAGCACATAGATGGATGATGTGGTCTTCCAATAACATTTATATTTTCATTACCATAGCACGATTATAAACAATTAAAGAGACAAGGACCTCAGCAGTAGTTATAAGTAAAAATAAGTTATATCATATAACCACATGGTAGCGTTTATCCACTTTCTTGTCTTTTTAATTTCCATGTGACTCAAATACCCACACACTTATTTGTCCAATGAATGTCACCACAGTAACTTCCCATGAAACTGGATGGTATCGTTCAAAAGAAACCTGGTAGTACCTTACTTAGATCATCTACCAACCTGATGTTTACTTGGGAGTTGCTGTGAAACTTTTCAGATCCTACTAAGAATACTGAAAGAGATCCTCATTGTCATCAACATCCACTCCATAACTAAAGGCAGACAAAGAACAAATATTGGCTTTCATATGACAGACCTCTAAGCATATCATTTTATTTATTTAGAAAGTTTTATATAGCGCGAACATGACCACCAAGGGTATCAGAGCGCTTTACAGATTATGCATCAAGAAGGGTGCAAGCAAACAAAACAGAATCAACAAAGCGAAAAATTCACAATCTTATAATGTCCGACATTCTCGTGAGCCAGGCAGTTGGGCCACAAATCAATGGCTATGGCCCCAGTGTCGAATGGAGAAGCCAAACTGAGGCAGAAATTTCTTCATCAAGAGCCCTTTGACATCTTTTTTGAAGAGGACAGTGGAAGGGTTCACCCTGACTTCGGGGGGAAGGGAGTTCTAGATCCTCGGAGCCATACCTGAGAAGGCTCGATTGTAGGTCTTTTTTTTCTTTAATTTTTGTGGTTTCAGCAATAGGGTGCTGGCGCTTCTGGAGGTTCTCGAACCACATGAGAGCTCCAGTTTCTGAGCAAGGTAAAGCGGGGTCTTGAAGTGGATGGCTTTGTGTGCCATGCATGCAATTTTTAACTGTAGCCGAGCTTCATATGGAAGCCAATTCAGGGCCAGCAAGTCAGGAGAAATATGGTTGTATTTTTTAGTGCCAGTTATGAGCCTAGCAGCAGAATTGAGGGCAACCCGAAGAGGAGCCGTCTTCACTCTGGGCAAGCCGCAAAGCGTTGCGCTACCATAGTCCAGCTTTGAGATCACTAATGCTTGCACTGCAACCTTTAGGTCATGAGCAGGGAGATAGGGTTTGAGTTTCCTTAGGATGCTGAGTTGGAAGTTCGCTCCTTTGGTGAGGGAACTGATGTGTTTCTGCATGTTCAGACTTTTGTCTAAGATAATACCCAGAGAGGTTGCTGAATCCACGAGGTGAGGTCTACAGTTAAGAGCAGTAAGCTGATTCAACCATTGTTCCATGACCTGAGATTGTTTGAGGGGTGAGATTAGGAGGAATTCCGTTTTTAGAGCATTTAGCTTCAGGTGGTTACGTGTCAGCCAGCTTTGTGTTTCCTGCAGGACTGAGTTGAGGGACTGAATGTCCTAGGGGGAGGCGATCTTCAGGTATAGTTGGGTATCATCTGCATACATGTGATAGTGAATGCTGGAGGATTTCAGAATTTCTGTCAGAGGCTCCATGAACAGGTTAAAGAGCGTGGGAGAAAGCTCTGAACAATGGGGAACCCCCAGAGTGACCGGTGCAGGATGGGACAGGGATTGGTTCACCTTGATGCTTTGGGATCTGTTATGAAGGAATGAAGAGAACCAGTTTAGTACAGGCCCAGACAGCCCCATCCTGTGTTCCAGGAGGTCAATTAGGTTATCGTGTTTGACAGTATCGAATGCTGACGAGAGGTCAAGAAGGATCAATAAGCACAACTCATTATGGTCCAACATTCTTAGCGCATCATCGACAATGTGCGTTAGCGCAGACTCCTTACTATGACCCGGGCGGAAACCAGATTGGCATTGGTCCAGGAGTTGGAAATGGTCGATGTGGTTACAGAGTTGGGCGAGCACACATTTCATGGCTTCAGGAAACTAAGAACTGCACTTTGGTAAAAACTGTAAATTTGAGAGGTTAAAGACATTTGCTAAAAACTTAGTATTAGCCTATTTAGTAACAGCTGAAAGATGATAGAAGCAAATTATTTAAACATGTACTATTCACACCGCAGATTGAAGGCATTTATGACTTTTAATAACTCTAGGTCTCTGAATTTCCCTGCTGACACTACTCTTCCTAAAGAGCATCCAGGAAGACATACACATGTACCAACAACCCTTATTCCGAGACTAGGGTGAGGATATCAGTAAGCAGAGCACACTATCATAGCCATCCCTCAACTATAATGGTCCACAACTGTCTTTGCCTTAACCTATCAACCAAGCAATCTGTCCTGGAATTAGAACTAAAAGGGGGAAATTAGCAAGTTTCTTCAAGTGTGAGAGCTTCAAACTAGGTGAGTAATAATTAGAATTTGTCTGATGTAACTGGTGGTTCCACCTGCATTATTCATCAAAAATTCAGAGACCTCTATGATAAAGTTATTAAAGTTCTATTGTGTCAGCAAGGTCTTGGAGAACATCCATTGCTGGTGGTACGAGGACCTCCTCTATCGACCAAATCAAGTGAGACAGATGAGCGATCAGATTAGACCAAGGAATAAATGAATGTATGGGTGATGGGAGAATAGTGGATGTTAAGAAAAGGCAAATTCTAGGATATTGTTGATGAGCTATGCATAAGAAAGTGAAAGGCAACTTTTATTTGAGTATTTTCCTGACTGCCCCTATGACTGGAGTAACACCTACATAATTCAGGATTTAGTATGCTATTGAAATCATCACAAATCACTAATAGATCACATCATCCAGTCTCTGGGACAGTGGCAAACCATTGTGATTAGCATATCAGTAGCCTGGCACTCAAGGAGAAACATTTAGGTAACCTTCAAATAAGATGCAAAATCGTTGTGGCGCAGAGTATAAGGTTATTTTGATGAAAGAAAGATCAAATTCCATCTTCAGATCTCATGCTGAAAGCTAAATTCACCTTACATATAATAAATGTATTTGCATAAGTTCTAAACCCGAGCAGTTTCATGTCTTTACTCATGAAACTGGAGAGCAAAATAAGCAAACACTATTCAAAGGTGCCAATTAGGTGATATTGGTGTGGGAAGTAATGCCAAAATGGGTCTTTTGGGAAATGACACAAGCACATACTGGAGCTGGTGAACTCAGAAATCGAGGAGCTCACAAACAAATTTCACACCAAGTTCCACTAAATATCTGGATGACACACTTTTTGGACTTTATTTACATTCTCAAGATACACTTAAGGCAACCCAGACAAATGGTCCCATCAATTGTTGCGGGAAGAACAAAAGAGTAAGATTGCGTGCTTGTTTATAGAATATCAGGAGGGAGAGTCCACGATACTCTTGAAAATGTAAAAGATGTCAGGGTCCAATCTTCTCCCTATTGAGCTATTCAAAAGATTCCAAGACGGGTGGGCCCTTTTTCAAGACACAATATTCACTTAATTTACTGTATAATCAAAAATCCCAAAATAATGGAAATATAATTTAGTCAAATGTCTAGTATAGTATAGTCTAGAAGAAAGAACAACAAGAAAACTCCACAGCCAAGAGGTCAGTGCTTCCGATCGATGATAAAAGCCACGTTATACACCAAATTTAATCTGAGTAATCTTCAGGAACGGCTGGGCCGTCAGTATTTAATCTCTCCCTTCTCATAAGAGGCACCCTACAAACCGACTATATTTTTATCTTGTATTATGTAATCACCAAATATGTATTGAATAAAAAAGGCCAAATATCTGTGAGTTTTATAGATTTTTTTCTATCCCTTTGACATGGTCAATCAACATCTGCTGCTGGAAAAAAGTGTTAGCCTCATCAATTAACCATTTCCTGTCCCCCACTGTAAGAGCCTTCCAGGAAGAGTCAACAATACCAGACTTCCGTGGCATAACTTTTTAACTGACTCATAAGCTCAACAGGAATACAGGAGTCAAACAAGGGTACATCTTGGCACCTCTATTCTTCCATTTTTACCTGATCTACCCGAGGCACTAAACTATTATACCAGTGACATTATATAAAGCAATGTTCAGATTAACAGCCTACCATAAACAACTGTTACAGTTTTGCTATTAAGGATGCCATATGGACTACACCCTCTATTAAGTGTGAAGGCATCTATTTCTCGGACAATAACATTAAAATAAATCAAGCAAAATCAAAGATGATAGTTTGGGCAGGCAGCACCCTAGTTAAAGACTCAGTGCCATGATTTAGAGTGTATTTTACCCTAACGCGCTTGTAATGAAACAAATGAAACAGATGGAATGTCCATTCAGTTTGTCAAGTAGTCTATCTGCCTAACTCTAAATTAGGCCCACAATTTTCACACAGAGCAGCTAACAACTGGCCAGCAGTAGTCCGTGCAGGCAGGTAAGCATGGTGAGGCGGGGTGGGGTGGGGGGGGCTGTCCACAGATGACGGAATAGGAATTATTTATTTATTTATTTAATTTTCCGTATTCCATCATTTGTCAACTCCCCCCCTCCCTCCCACCCCTCCCCACTGCGCTTACCTGCACGGACCGCCAGTGCAACTGGCCAGGGTCAAAATGGTCGCCTGCCTACCCAGGGCGTCCACTTAGACAAAATGTGGCAAAGCAAAAGGCAGTAGGCAAATAGGCTGTCCAGATTCATGAAATGCTGTTGTGCTCCGTCTGCTCTGATATTAAGAAGATTGAGAAAAGAGTTAGTGGTGCTCTGGGAGCTCCCTTTTGTCAAGTTTACACAGGAAAAAATGCAGCGCAATAACATTCGTATTGGGGATAATTGTCAAACCACAATTCAGGGTTCTAGATCCCCGCTTAAAATGTTTGGGGCAGATTTACAAGCCCCTTGCGACACTTTTACGCCGCCGTTGCGTCACTTTTGTGACGCAGCGGCGGCGTAAACCATGCATCTAGGCAGATGCGTCACGTCGTAAAGCACTGCGCCACATGAAACCTGCGTCAGGTTTCATATGGGCGTTCCGTCGCAGTGTGGGCGTTCCGTCGGAGGAAAGCCTCGGAAAAGTGACGCAGTGAAACCTACAAGATTTCATTCAGTCACTTTTCCAACGCCGCTGCGTCAATACTTTGCGCCTGCTTGAAGCAGGCGTAAGGCGTGACGCAGCATGTTAGAGATAGGCCGGGTTGGAACAGTGCTGGAGTTGCGTCACGCCCGCGACACGACTCACGCACTGCGCCAACCTTACGCCGGCAGATACATCACGCATCTGCCTATCCGCGCGCCAGGGCGTGCCGCATTGTAAATGCGGTGCATCCATGGTGGCGCACGGGTAGTTGTGCGTGACGCATCTTTCCTGGCGCATCCCTGCTGATTTGCAGGGATGCGCCAGAAGTTGTAAATCTGCCCCTTAGTATTTAATAACTTTTCGGTCCTTAATCTTATAGTGATTTTTTTTTAAGTGACTGGCCTTATATATTGGGCCAACAACAGGCATTTGAATGCTGGATGTACAGAAGGAACAATGAAAGAAAGTTCACGTTTGTTAAAAAATATTCAATTAAAAAAGCTGTAAGGGTTGGAAGGAGAAGGGAACGTGGAAAATGATATGGAGGATTATTGTGGTCACGTTAATTTAAAAAAAATAGAATTCAATAAAAACAAAAACAAATACTTGTTGCACTGAGGAAGGGATCTTAAACATGTAATGGTGTTGTGAAAAAATAGTCCAGCAAAACATAATGAAAAACCCAAAGTTTTAAATTAAATGTCCAAAACAGAAAAGAATAGTCCAGAAACACAATCCTAGGGAAATTAAATCGGGAAGTCCAAAGCGAAGAAAAGCCACTTCTCCAAACCAGATATGCTGCTATCTTCCTGGCCTTGGTTGGTGAATATAGTTCTCAGCCAATCATTTCTTGGTAAGGGACCATTATCAGTACTGCCTGTTCAAGGATGGTCATGTCTGCAGGTGCAGTAGGACAGGTGTCCTCCTGAGAGGGATCACAGACTGGGGCAGAGACTGGGTGGGACAATGGGTAGGACTGACAAAGACAACTGGTGTGTAGCTATGAGGTCTGGGAGAAAAAATGGCAGCAGGTGGGCAGTCGGAGTATCTTGCTGGGTGCTGAAACAAATTCTCCATAGCTGCCAGGTCGTCCTCTAGTGCCTGCAGCATGGTATTCTGCCCAGGCACCACCTGCCTAAACAACTCCAGGAGTGAATCCCTGGAGACTCTGTGTTCGATGTGAATGCAGGGCTATGGGAAGAATCAGAGGTTTCTGGAGTAAAATGGACCCTCAGTCACAGTTGAACACTTGTGTGGGCCCTGGCCGTTGGAGAATGTGGGATAGGAGAGTTGGGTTCATGCTGTGATGTTGACATAGCCTTATAATTGGACACCAACAATTGCTCGAGGCTATATGAACTAAATTCCTCACTGTAGTCCTTGTATGTGGTTATATCCAGGGACAAAACGTCTACTGCTTGTGTGCTCTCCTCCCAGAGGCATTTAGAAGATGAATGTGTATGTCTACAGGTAGGCACTGAATAGCCTGAAAAGGACATCTTCTCCATTGTGGTGCTATTGGTGGGCACGCACCCTGCCAATGAGATTCTTCTTTCCTGCCCCAGGATCTGTTGCCCTTAATCTATGTGTTTGCTTCTTGCAGTGAGGAATGAGAGTTAAAGAAATGACCATAAGTACATTTGTCTATGTCATCGTGTGCTGCAAATGATTCAGTGTAAACTAATGCAATTCATTTCACAGTTGAAAATTACACTGCCATATTTATTTGCCCCTCACTGTTGTAAAGGTAGATGTAACACATGACTCACTATCATGGTGGTCAGGAAGTCTAAGGGGAAACGAGGTCCCTTTCTGGGACATCAACTTAAATTGAAACACAACACTCACAGGTCAAACACACCATGTCCTCATGTGCCCAAGCCATGTGTCAGAAGTATGTTTTAGTTTTTTCACATATATCTCATTGCCTAACTCAAACGTAGGCATGTCAGCATAAATGGGTAAGGTATGCCTTTCTCACTGTGTGATGTACAGCACCGGACATTGTGGAACTGAAACAGCCTTCGAGCCACGCCATTATATCGCAATGCATACATTGAATATTGGTATACCTAGCAATAAAAAGAAACCTACTCACCACTAGGAAGCTCTTCATGGGTCTTCAGCATACTCAGGAGGTCTGGCCGGAGGTCCCCTAGACCCTCCACTACATTGTGATAGGATGGGACTGTTGTTTTGTGCTATATTGGGTAGATCTTCACAGGATGTACAGTACCTTGATCTTGGACCAGCGCTGCAGATTCTTACCATGCATAAGAAACTTTAAGGCTCTTCATGTGGCAATATCCACAGCACTGAGCTTCCATGTGTCCTCCTGTCAGACTGAAAGGTTATGTCAGTTGCACATTGACATGGCAACTGACATAACCTTTCCAAAGAGCTAATGGAACCTTTCAAGGATGTGCCTGCCCAAAGACCACCATTTCCATCTGGACAAGTTGAAGCCCCTCTTGGTCCTTTACTCAGCCATTTTTTAGGGTGAGGAAAGGTACAGTAGCATCAAGACAGATGCAGGTGCTGTTCAGTCCTATGGATGACTCAGGAATAGCTTTTCTCACTTCCACTATCTTCACATCTGAGTTCATGTGGTTGGCAGATAAGTCTGCATCTGCTGCATGGGCATACGCTGCATAGGATATGTTAACATTTCAGAAACAGATGGCAGAAAGGATATAGAGAGGGACAAACAGGGCCGGACTGGCCGTAGAGGGCACCGGGCATTTCTCCGGTGGGCCGCTAGGGTGGGGGCCGGTTTTGGGGCCCTGGGGGGCTGTTTTTGTTACCGGGGTCGGCAATATCGCCCCCCTGTAACAAAATCGGCCGAAACCGGTGCTCGCAAACTGCTCGGCTGCACCCCCTCACCCCAGGGGGGGGCGGGCGAGCAGTTTGTCAGGGCCGGTTTCGGTTGCCAGTCCGGCCCTGGGGACAAATGCTCTTGATACGTAGAAAGGTCCCTAGCAATATCATACAGAACGTTTGCTTTAATTTACATGTGCAGTTATTTTAGATGTTTAAATGAAGGTGAATGTGTACAGATAATAAGAGAATTAATCTACGCAGCAAGAAAATATTGTGCTACAGATTCTTGTCACGGCTACGTTAAACATGACACATACATAACACTGTGCTTGTGTCATGTACTCATTTGAGTTGCATATTCATAAGGCTTTATAAATCTGTTGCATCACAGTGCAGCCGACAATGGTATCTCAGGAGGTCAAGTGTGGACAGAGATAAGATCTACCTAACATAATTGTCTCAACATTGTCTATCACTGTGAAGCAAGAAGCCGGCATGCAACTCAGGTGAAGTGTAAAGCCATGAGCTGGCTGCACTCATGCAGACCTTGACCTCTGGTTAGTGGGATGACTTCTGGTGCTGGGTATTGATCTATGTGTATGCTCCACTCTAACGTGATATTGTACCACAGACAATGATGCTCTTGCACTCTACTTAGGGGAGTCAGTCTAGTAGCATTGCCTGTGTATCATCATGGCATCTGAAACATGACTTGAGAATGCCACTTGTGCACTCCATAAGGCCACAGGTAAGTGTGAATGCTGCTTGAGACATAGGGGCTTATTCTCAAGGACTTATCGCCGATTTATCGGCACTTTAGCGCCGGAAAAGTGGCGATAGATTTATCACCCTATTCCCAAGCTGGTGCAAACTGCCGATATCGCCAGTTTTCCAGCGATAGCTGCCGCAAAAAACATCGCCACGGATGAGTGCGACAACTAACACTAATGATATGCAGAGTAGGCGTTTCCGTGCAAAAACACATGAAAACACCACTTCACGAGATTCTCAACGACCAGTCAGATCTGCGATGCGAACCAAGAACAGGCGATAAGGCGCGTTAGCAGCAGGGATTTAACACCTGCCTTTTACTGGTGTTAAGCAGGACGACCAACTGCAGTAGAAAGGGAGCCCAGCCCAGAGCCACATCTGAAGACCAACAGATGCCATGGAGACACTGATCATACAGCTCTGAGACCCAAGAGGGCCACAACACCCACCGTCACCACCCCCAGCCCCCCCCGACCAAACCCCCCGGATTACCACCTAGGCAGTGCAGGACAGCGGACGACCCTAAAACGCACCAGCCCCAAAGACTCAACGCCAGAGGAAGCCATTGGCCAACACATGCTCAAAAGGACAACCATCCTCCGCATCCTGACCCACATTGTCCACAGGCTGACAGTACCAACACAGCGGACAACCTATATCCCCCCGCAGACAAAGCTGCTGGCTGTGCTGCACCTGTTGGCCCCTGGTACCTTCCAACCAACAACTGCCGGAGTCGGAGGAGTCACACAGCCAGCCCCATCAAACTCCCTCACACATGTCATGGATGCATGTCCACAAAAGCAACGGCGGGCCCCTGTATCCGCACCACACGAAACTTCCAATTCGTAGTGTACCTGCGCAACCAACCCCAACGCCAGCCGTGCTAGACGCCTCCGTGCCCCAGACCTAAGATCGTAGTAACCGAAATGTGGGTGCGCCAGGTCATGAAGTCCAATAGTCAACAGTAGTGTAAAAACAGAACTTTATTACAAATACACAAACAAACAAAACGAAAAGCTCAGCCAACGCGTTCCATTCCCAACGGGGAACTTCAACAGGGCAACGTGTCTTCAGAAAACTGTGGGAGAAATGGTGACAATGGTCAAACTTCTGTATAGTCACATGCCTAATCTGGTACAGTGTACTGCACCTGGACAAACCGGAATGCTCACAGGCATGATAAACCATGCATAAGAAGACCGTAACAGAACTTCGTGTGGCCGTAACCGTCGTAGGAATGAAGAGGAAGGTAACGACCACACGGACTGCTGTTACGGTCACATCATGCAGGACTCATCATACCTGAAAGCATCACGGTGTGTGTCAGCTCGATACTCCTACCCCTCACTCCCCCCACACTGCGCACGAACATCTTGAGATCAAGCAAGGGAACTACGCCATAGCTGGCGTCACGCATGTGTTGGGGGCAATTCACAGCACACGTGTATGACTTGTGCCCCCTGCCGACACTGCACACAATCACTGCAACAGCAACCACACGCATGCCATCACTGTGCATGCAAAAGTGGACCACCGTGGCCTGTCCACCAATGTCGTCACAAACTCCCCAGGCAGTGTGCATGATTCCCACATGGCCGCAAGTCCGCCACCAACCAGCGCTTTGAGGATGGCCCCCATGGAAATGCACTGCCCATCGGCAAGTACCAACTGAACACACCACACACCTCAACTCCACAATCCACCAACTCACAACTGTGGGAATGCACACGTCACCAATCCACCACCAAAGTGACTACTGTGTGTGTCTCAGTCTCCGCCACAACCTGCCCATAGGGCTACACACACGTGGCCGACCACCTTCAACGGGCACATTCACACTGAAGATGAGGTGGTTACGTCCCAAACCAACTCATGCACATCACGTCATCGCATGCAGGGTCGTGTCTGCCAGGGCTGTGCCCCCCACCCAGGTACGAGGCTGCTGCCATGACCGGTGGTGCCTGCACGATCCTGTCCGCCTGCTGCACCCCAGCCCTGGTCCCCAGACTGGTCTGCCGCCCAGCGATGACTGCCCACCCCTGCACACCCAGGCCTCAATGCTCACCTGCCGCCACCGGCGTGTCTCCAAGAGGGCCCTCCATGTGCCGATGCAACCTCCTCAGCCGGTCGCTGGTTTCCGCACCACAGGCCCCCAGCGCACCCTGCGGCACTGCACCGTGGAGTCATGTGTGTGCTGACTGCTGACTGTGTGCTGACTGCTGCCTGCGCGTACACTGCGGGCACACTGTTCAATTTGAGTCTTGATTCGCTGGACGCTGTATCAAGGCCAACGCGTCATTGCAGGCTGCACACCCGCTCAGCTCTTCAGGTGGGCCTAACTCAGTGCAACGCAAGTCATCGCCACATGGCGGTAGGCCCCTGCCAGCCGCAGTGCAGCGGGTGCCACTAACCCTGTGCAACGCAAGTCATCGCCACGTGGCGGTAGGACCATGCCAGCCGCAGTGCATCGGGTGCCACTAACCCAGTGTGCCACAAGTCATGGGCCCTTTATGATTGAGTCTCGTGGTGCGGACGCCATCATGTCATCTCCGGCAGTGGGGAATGTGATGTGCTAGGCCCCTTTTATTGGCAGGGTCACATGTCCTGTGACGCCTGTGCTGGATGGGTGTGGTGTGGGTGTTAACCAGCCCTCAGGGAGTGGCTGTGGCATGCTGACAACTAGACCAGTGATCAGCAGATCACTACAGGGAAGACGTGGGACATGTAGCTTTGTCCCCCCCCCTCTGAGCGTAAGCAGAGTGGTCTGGCCTGGCGTATGCCAGGGCAGCGTAGGGGTGGGAACAATGACCCCAGGGCTCTGGGCATGCTTCAGTTCTGGGCTGGACAAGGAAGTAACTGATGCTTGTGTCTCTGTTGTAGTGTCTACACCACACAGACCGCAATCGGCAATGTTGCACCCTGTGACTCAAGTCCCACGACATGAGCAACATGGACGTAAGGGGGAATCACTGACCCTACATTCATCCATACTTTCATACTTGTATGATCAAAGACATGACACATCTGTGCGATTCTGAATGTTTAATGCACATCCAGTGGAGTGTTGCAGCTGGAGCAGTACAGGGCCATGCAAACCCCACTTCACATTATTGGCCTGTGGAGGGCCAGCCAGAGTCCTTCAGGGAATGACAAGTACATCGGAAGAGGAAGAGTTCAGTCCGCAGTCTGATCGCTGTGTCATTGGTAACCAAACAGAATATGGCAGTCCATGTCAAGGTCCAAGGTGAGTGTCGCAGAGTGTATCGGGGGACAGTGGAAGGTGATGATGCAAAGGGCAGAACCAAGAAGAAACAGGCCATATGGCGGAGATGAATGCTACTGCCTCCTCCTTACCAGTAACGTTGATTCACCCGCATCTTCGTCCTCTGATGTCACATGTGCCTCACACGTGGGTGGTGGTGGAATATCGGCAGCACTGTGTGCCACTGAGACATCGGGGGCCGGAGGTGGATTGCCTGCCACACTGTGAGGCACTGACACATCAGGGGGCATAAATGTGGATGTAGAAGCAGCAGCAGCATTCATCTGCGCAAGGCCTTGAGGCAGCAATGCCCTGACGATGTGCTGCAGGGCATGGAAGGTCCCAGCCACATCTCGCTGGTGTGCAGCCGTGGCAGCCATTCTTTCCGCCATCATCCGCTCCATGTTCTCCATGAGCCCCTCCATCTGTCCTAACTCCCGGCTGACATCGCTGGAGCCACTCTGACTGGACAGTTGTTCTTGTCTCAGTATCATGACTCCAGCGATGTCAGCCATGGATCGTTGGAGAGCATGGAGCGGACTGTGGGTGTCCGTTAGGGACTCTAAGTGGTCCCTGATGGGAATCAGACACCCATGTATGGCATCAAGTTTGGCTGCCATGAGGTCGAACCCCACCCACACCTGATCAGCCATCTTCTCCTGGACCTCTAACACACGGCGTTGGAAGGCCATGTGTTGTTCGTGGGGGTCCTGGGAGACAGCCGGGGTGGCAGGTGCTTCCTGCTATGTGGTCTGTGCAGGGGGTGGGGTCTCCTCAATGCAGCTGGGCTGCCCTGCTCCTGGAGGTGGGGTGCCGAAGCTGTCAATGAGGGTTTGGAGGGCTTCGGTGTCGATGTTGGGGATGTCCTCATCGTCATCAGTGAAGAGTTGTTGGGGCTGCTCTGCAGGAGGTGTTGATGCTCCCTCTGCAATGTGAAGGGGAGATGCAGTATTACATTGTGTTCACATGTTTGTTGTCGCATTGTACAAGTTCACATGCAGACTGCATGGCAATGTACATTGTGACTGTTTAGGAGGAGCTGCCTATTTGATGCGGGACAGTGGACATTTCGTCAACATCACGGATATGTGTTTGTACTTGTACATTGACATCTCACATTTCCCTGCTATGTCAAATGTGATTGGCCAGTTTCTACACACAAGCGGCACCTGTTGTGTCCTCTGTCCTGTTGTAAATGTGTTGCAGTTTGTACCACATTGTTGTCAATGCTGATGTGCTCTGAATGTCATGTGTGTGTGCTGCATTTTGGGAGAGTCGCGCCTGCAGCTCTGATTTTGCTGCCACTTGTCCCTTTCAGGCGGTGTGCCTTTGACTTCTGTGCCCATACAGTACTGAGATGTTGCAGACTTGGGTGAATTTGGGTCTTGGTGGGAGTTGGGACTCTGGGGCATGGTTTGTCCGCAGATGTGTTGTTGACGTCAGGGGTTGACTGTGCAGGTGGATGTGTCAGAGTGTGACCTGCTCCTTTACGGATGTGGTCCACACTCAGCCACCTCAGTGTGGTGGCGTGCACCATGTCATGATGATCGGACTGCAGCCATGCTAATCGTCATGCAGTGTCACTTGCATTGTCAGTGTGGCTCACGGACCCGCAGCTTTGCTGGGTTCAGCACATGTGCATGGGTTGGTTGTGAGATTGGTGATGTGTGGGAAGGGCCCCCTCTGGGCACATAGTCAACTGGGGCGTACTTGCTGTTTCTATGTGTGCTGCAGTGTGCCAAGGGGATCAGGGACATCATCCAGAGTCATTGTGGGTGTGCACTGTGCTCCGCTTGATTGTGCATGTGTGCCATAGTGCCCATCTCCTTCCGCCCCCCCAGTCCCTGGTGGTTGCTCACCCTGTTGCTGTTGTGTCAGTTCATGTTGAGCAGTGTCCGGTCCCCCAACTCCTGCCACCGTCTCCACACTGATGACTGTGGACACCATTTCCTCCATCTCATCCAGCTCCTCCTGTGGCGCTGGACTCCCACCTCCAGTCTGCATTGCTGCCTTCTGGTTGTTGGCGAGTTTCTGCTTGGTCTTGCGCTTCACATCATTCCAGCGCCTATTGAGCTCTTCCATTGTCCTCCTCAGCACTCCAATTGCATTCACCTTGTCCAGGAGGGACTGCCATGTTGCATTTTTTGTTGCCAATGACACAGTGGAGGTGACGAACAGTTGTTGATGGTGTTCTATCACCTCCGTGTTCAGGATCCTGTTTTCTGCGGACTGAACCGCATCTTCCTCTTCTTCTTGTCCTTGCCCTTCCCTGTTCCCGAGGTCCCAGGCTGCTCCTCCAGGGGGCTTGTGGGGTTCTGGCCATCCTCTGTACCTGCTCCGGCTACCTCCATTGTGATTCGCTGTAGTTTGTTTTTTGTTTGTGGTTTTTTTTTTTCTGCTTTTGTAGTGATTTTTCCCGCCTGACGTGTGTGATTTGCAGGCCTGGCGCTGCTTTTCGCTGATTGTCTTATCGCGGTTGGGCCCATCGCAACTTTTTTCGCGTTCGGGTTTGGATTTTCATCGCCGTCCCTGTAATGTTATCGCGCCCATTTGACGTATTATCAGGAGACTATCGCATATTACCGCCGTGTTGAGAATACGACGTTAACACAGAGTTATTTTCCCGCGATAGACGGCGATATGAAAACTTGCGCTAACCTGTTTTGGCGATGTTTATCGCACGTTCTTGAGAATATCCCCCATAGTGTTTGGACACATGAATGGTGAATGGAGTTGGGTCGAGGTAATTTGCACAATGAACTACAAAAAGACAGATGCATGGAATACCATTGCTCTGATTCACATTTCTTCAGATTCTTCAACTACTTCCATCAGGATTCATGTAGAGAGGAGTGCTTTGTGTTGTGCCAATCAGCATGAATCATGGTCTGAATGAACATCCTATCCTTTATGTTTTTGCTGTACTCATTTAGCAGCCATATGTTACCATAATACCTGGCAACAACTGATGTACAATCAACAGCTGATGAATAATGAAGTTGTCATGCTTTTCTCTATGGAAGCAGGTATACAAATGAATGAAACGGTCCCTGGCTTCAATTGCAGCTTGCTCCCTAATACTGTACCAGTTGTCTTGGCTGCAACGATAGTGTGCCACCGGGGTGTTGCTGAAGTGCAACGATGGGCCCTAGCACAGTGAGGGGAGGGCATGGGCCATGGCATAGAAGTTTCTTTCCATATGTTCCTGTGTCATAGTGATGCACTGATGTGCTCAACTGATAATGCATTTCTATACCTGGTGCAAGCACCAGGATCTGCAGCCGTGGCCCCATTGGACCTCTGAAATGATCCTTTGGGTTTGAGGTGCCGAGCAGCTAGTTCTGTGATAGTGGCATTGATGACAGGAGAGTGGGCTGTTGATTAAGTGAGCCCCTGCTTCTATTCTGCTACCATGCCCAGGACCACTTGTTGAGAGAAACTCTAGGGCACCACCACCTTTTCCTCATACATAGCAAAGAGAGGGATACTCTGCTTTATATCCTCTTTAATCTCAAATAGTTGTGCATCAGGATTAGAGCCACTGCCCCAAACACCAATACAAAAATTGCAACGATTTGGATGGTGTTCTTATGGTGGTAACCTGCTTGTGATTAGTTGGTGGCAACATGAGAATCAGCTGGTGAGAGGTGTTGTGCAGGTGTTGTCAATGAGACCCCCCCTTGCATTTGCAGGTATTCATTTACTTCTTTACAATACATACATTTATCATTGTTCTTATATGTGTGGCTATGATTGCCTCTTTATTTTTTCATGTGGACACGTGTGTTTATTTGTTATTGATGACAGATATGAAATGTTTCCAGTAACAGTGTTCTCCAACTGTGGGAATTCATTTCTATTTTTTTATTTTCACAGCCTCGCTTGTGTGGATGCTGTATTAGCGCAAACTGCAGGTTGTTCCATCAAATTATTATTTCACTCTTTTTGTTCCGAGAATTTTATTCCCGGCCTCCTTCGGCTTCTGTGTCAATCTACTGCAGTTCATGTGAGTGACCTGGAGTGGTGTGTGAATGATGTTAAAGCTGGGTTGGAGTCGCTTTAGCCTGTAGTATTACTTGATTAGGTTTGGGTAGAACTTTGGTGATTTGTGCCTGACATGCACTTTTTTGTTGTGTTGCTGGATCTGGATGACCTTCAATGCGCCCCTCCCTGATTTTCCCTTTGCCCTTTCCTTTAGAGATGATATTCTCAATGTTCGTCCCACTCCGTTTGCTCATCGCTCAACCATGCAGTACTTTATTTAATGAATGAACTGTGTGTACATTTTTGAATGGGAATTTGTGACTTGCCATTACACATACAACGTAGGCATACACGTAATGCACAATTTTACATGGACACAAATGGAATGGGGCCAAAATTCTTCATGTTTAAAAAACATTATTCCCCTCCCTCTGAACTCTAGGCAGTAGTAGGTCAGCTAGGGCAGTATTCTCTCTGGTCTCTGAACTCTAAGTACACTCACTATGGTCCTTATTTAGCATTGAGAAAACAGAGGGCATTTGCCAAAAAGTGTTTGATGTCTCGCCTGTCCAATATAGAGTACGTCGAGGACCTATAGAATCTAAATATGGCAAACAAAATATCCAACACATTTTAGTATAAGTCCACCTCCCTCCAGACCCTCAATAAGGTTTTAACCCCTTCCGTGCGTTGGACGGCTGGGAGCCGTCCGACGTCACGGTGGGCTTGTGCGTCGGACGGTTCCCAGCCGTCCTAGCACCCACCCACGGGGGAAGCGCTAGCGCTCCCCCGTGGGCCGCCCTCCTACGTGCCTCCCCCCGCCCCTCCTCGTCATCAATGACGTCAGCGCGCGAGGTGCGCTGACGTCATTGGAGGTTTCCCTTTTGTTTCCCAACGCGCTGGAAGCCATTTGCTTCCATCGCGTCGGGGAACAAAGGTGAGTGTTGGCTCTGGGGAGGGGGGATTTAAACAAAAGAGGCATCGGGGGAAAGGAAAGGGTTTTCCTTCCCCCCGATGACTCTTTTGTGCATTCCTGCTGCACGATCGTGCGATCGTGCAGCAGGAATGCCCACTAGCGCCAGGGATTTTTTTTTGTTGTTATTTAATGCCTGCAACAGCTTGCGGGAGCGGCCCCTTAGGCAAGGGTCGCTCCCCTTTGGGGCCCATATGTTTTGGCGGTCTTTCCCCCTGGGAGGGCAGATCTCGGCAATATTGTAAAATTTAAAGCCCACTAGACCACCAGGGACAAACAGTGGGGAGTGGCCCCTTGGGCAAGGGTCACTCCACATTGGGGGCAATGTTTTTTTGTGATTTAAATGCCTGCAACAGCTTGCGGGGAGCAGCCCCTTAGGCAAGGGTCGCTCCCCTTTTGGGGCCCATATGTTTTGGCGGACTGGGGGGGCAGATCTCGCCAATATTTTAAAATTTAAAGTCCACTAGACCACCAGGGATTAACTGGGGAGTGGCCCCTTGGGCAAGGGTCACTCCCCATTGGGGGCCCATATGTTTTGGCGGTCTGCCCCCCTGGGGGGGCAGATCTCACCAATAATTAAAAATTTAAAAGCCCACTAGATCACCAGGGACTAACTGGGGAGTGGCCCCTTGGGCAAGGGTCACTCCCCATTGGGGGCCCATATGTTTTTAAATTTAAAAGCCAATACAGCGTGCGGGGAGCGGCCCCTTAGGCAAGGGTCGCTCCCCTTTTGGGGCCCATATGTTTTGGCGGTCTGCCCCCCTGGGGGGTGCAGATCTCGCCAATAATTTAACATTTAAAAGCCCACTAGACCACCAGGGACTAACTGGGGAGTGGCCCCTTGGGCAAGGGTCACTCCCCATTGGGGGCAATGTTTTTTTAAATATAAATGCCTAAACAGCGTGCGGGGAGCGGCCCCTTAGGCAAGGGTCGCTCCCCTTTCGGGGGAACATATGTTTTGGTGGTCTTCCCCCCTGCGGGGGCAGATCTCACCAATAATTTAAAATTTAAAAGCCCACTAGACCACCAGGGACTAACTGTGGGGAGTGCCCCCTTGGGCAAGGGTCACTCCCCATTGGGGGCAATGTTTTTGGCTGTCTGCTCCCCTGGGGGGGGCAGATCTCACCAATAATTAAAAATTTAAAAGCCCACTAGACCACCAGGGATTAACTGTGGGGAGTGGCCCCTTGGGCAAGGGTCACTCCCCACTGGGGCAATGTTTTTGGCTGTCTGCCCCCCTGGGGGGGGGCAGATTTCGCCATGCAATTTTGTTTGAGATGCCCACTAGACCACCAGGGACTAACTGGGGGCAGATCTCGCCGCTTAATTTAATTTTAAAAGCCCACTAGACCACCAGGGACTAACTGTGGGGAGTGGCCCCTTGGGCAAGGGTCACTCCCTATTGGGGGCAATGTTTTTGGGTGTCTGCCCCCCGGGGGGGGCAGATCTCGCCATGTAATGTTATTTTAGATGCCCACTAGACCACCAGGGACTAACTGTGGGGAGTGGCCCCTTGGGCAAGGGTTGCTCCCCTTTTACGGGGGTGAATATTTTATTTAGACTCTTAGGCCCACCTATCCCTTAGCTTGGCTGGTGCATATTTGCATATGTGATTGTAATGCTTTTTTCTCCTTTTTATTCTAGCTTTTGATTCTTGTTTGCGGTTTCAGCAGTGGTTGTTCTGCAGTTTTGCGTAGTTGCATTTATTTGGTAAGAAAAACATTTTTGTTGTGTTTACTCCAAATGAGTATTATTGTCATGCATGAATGAATTTTTTTGTAAGGGGTGTGATAATGGCAGCATATTAAGTTAGTGTTTTGAGCATGAAATTCTTTGTGATGTGTTTTGCATTGTCTTATGTGTAATTTTCTTTTTTCTTTTTCATTTTTAGTGGGATCTTACTGTGTCTGTGCAGAGTAGGTGGTGGTGAGTCTAGCTGCTTCTGGCAAGTGAGTGGTTTAGTTTTGGAGTATATAGGTCTTTGTGATAAAGACGCATTTTGTTTATTACTTATTTTACAAAGTATTTGTTGTTGTTGACTTGTTTGACCAGTTACCTTTATTAGTAAGGATTATGGCTAGCCGTAGAATTACTGCTCAGCAGGTGGTTGGTATGCTTTTTGAATCTTCCTCTGACCATGATTATGAGACTGACAGTGAGTCTGAGGGAGAGGAGGGAGGGGAAGATTCAGGCAGTGAGTTTTCTCTCCACGTGGAATCATCGGATGATGAAGCTACTCTCAGTGCGGATGAAGCTACTCTCAGTACGGATGAAGCTACTCTCGGTGTGGATGAAGCTACTCTCAGTGCGGATGAAGTGCCTGTTTTAGAGGAGGACACTGATGTGCCGATGGTGCAAGAGGCATCTGGATTGCAGCCTGGGGCTGTAAGGCTTCCCATTGGTAGTGCTGGACTCTGGGTTGATCCAAACATGGTGCAGCTGGTGTTGCCTGCCTTTAGTGGTGATGCAGGGTGTAGAGTGAATTGTGAATTTTTTTTGCCTATACAGTTTTTTCAGTTGTTTATGGATGATGTATTTTTGGCTGAGATAGTTGAGCAGACTAATTTGTATGCAGAACAGTATTTGAGGGACAACAGTGCCAGACTTAGGCCCCGCTCAAGAGCTACCCGGTGGACTCCCACAGATCTGGATGAGATGAAGAAGTTTTTGGGTTTGACTTTTTTGATGGGCTTGATATAGAAGCTGTCCCTGGCTTCATATTGGTCTACCAGTCCCTTGATGGCAACAGCCATATTTCCTGCAATTATGAGTCATGATTGGTATTTACTTTTGCTTCGGATGCTGCATTTTGTTGATAATGCTTTGGCGTTGGCACGAGATCACCCTGACTGTGACCGTCTTTTTAAGATTCGGCCTGTTCTTGATCACTTTGCAGATCGATTTTCAGAGATCTATACTCCAGGCAAAGAAATATCTATTGATGAGTCTTTGGTCCTGTTCAAGGGCCGTTTGGTTTTTAGGCAGTACATTCCTAGCAAGAGGGCACGTTATGGAATTAAGCTGTATATGTTGTCTGAGAGTAGGACAGGATATGTCTTTAAGTCCCGGGTGTACACTGGTAAGGATTCCACTATTGACCCCCCTGGTTGTCCGTCCACTTTAGTAGGAGTTTCAGAGAAAATTATGTGGGAACTTGCTAGACGAGTGTTTAACAGAGGTCACCATTTGTACCTTGATAACTTCTACACTGCTGTGCCATTGTTTAAGGAATTGTTTAAAGTGGACACTTTTGCTTGTGGCACAATCCACTCTAACCGTAAAGGTTACCCAAAAGAGCTTGTTTGCAAAAAGCTTCAGAGGGGACAGTGCAGTGCCTTGCGTAGTGAGGAACTGCTAGCTGTGAAATTTGTGGACAGGAGGGACGTGTACATGCTGACTACCATCCATGATGAGAGTACTTCACCTGTGACTGTTTGGGGTCAGGTTGCTGAAGTGCACAAACCTGTGTGCATTGTAGACTACAATAAGCACATGGGTGGTGTCGATAGAGTAGATTAGACATTGGAACCTTACACTGCTGTTCGTAAGGCTTACATTTGGTATTAGATGTTGGCCATCCATCTCTTCAATTTAGCAACTTTTAATGCTTTTGTTGTGTTCAAGGTGTGTTCTCCAGCATCAAAGATGACTTTTGTTCAGTTTCAGGAGTCTGTGATTAGCAGCCTTGTTGTTGTGGAACAGGCAAGTGTTCCTAGAGTTGGAGTGGTGGAGGATGTGGCTAGATTCAAAGAGCGCCACTTTCCCGATTTAATTCCTCCCACGCCCAAAAAAACCAATCCCTGTAAGAGATGTAGAGTCTGTTTGCGAAGAGGCATGCGAAAGGAGAGTCGTATGCACTGTGCCGATTGTCCTTCTAATCCTGGGCTGTGTGTGCCCACATGTTTCAGATTGTATCACACTCGAAAGAGTTTTTGGGAGCAACCGTGAGTCTAATAGTGTACTGCCTGGTCTGTATGGTTTTATATAGTTGTTGTTCAGTTTCACGTTTGGCATTAGAATGATGTCTTTAGTTACTGCTGTTGTTTTTGTAGTTATAGTTTTGTATCTAGTTGCAATTTGTTTGTGTTTTTATTCTTGTTAAAAAAAATTGATGACGGTGTGCATGGACTGGCGCTTGGCTGGCAGTGTGCGTGGACTGGTGCTTGGCTGGTGGTGAGTGGACGGGCGCTTGGCTGGCGGTGTGTGTGGACTGGTGCTTGGCTGGCGGTGTGCGTGGGCTGTGCTTGGCTGGCAGTATGCGTGGGCTGGTGCTTGGCTGGCGGCGTGCGTGGACTGGCGCTTGGCTGGCAGTGTGCGTGGACTGGTGCTTGGCTGGTGGTGAGTGGACTGGAGCTTGGCTGGCAGTGTGCGTGGACTGGCGCTTGGCTGGCGGTATGCGTGTATTGGCGCTTGGCTGGCGTGCGTGGACTGGCGCTTGGCTGGCGGTGTGCGTGGACTGGCGCTTGGCTGGCAGTGTGCGTGGATGGGTACTTGGCTGGCGGTGTGCGTGGACGGGCGCTTGGCTGGCGGTGTGTGAGTAGTGACTTGCTGCTGGTCACTACACACACTGCTAGCCAAACGCCACTCCACGCAATCCGTGAGCTGGTGTGGTTGCTGTGTCAGGAATGTGGGCGTGTGAAAGTGATGGGCCCTTTAATGGCGCTGTCTGCTGGTGTGAGTGTTGTAATGTGCTGGGCCCGCGGCTGGCGGTGTGAATGGTTTTGTATGTGTCACATGTATGAAAGGTGTATGAATGGCCTGTAAAGAGGTTGGTGCCTTGTCGTGGCTTTACAGCTCACGAGCTGTGAGTCAATGGTTCAGTTTCTCGTCCTTTCAATTATTAACAGTGCATTTCTTTTTGTGAAATCTCTGGTTAATACAACTATATATACTGAACCATCACTCACCCTCGTGCCAAATCCAACCAGTATGTATGTGTGCTTGAGGAATAGGTGGTTGTGTAGAAAAAATTCTCTTTTCTGTTTTTGTCAAGCAGGGTGTACCTTGTCCCTTTTTGTGAATGTTGTAATGTGTTGGTTTTGTACCTGGTGGTGTGAATGGTCTTGTGTGTATCATGTATGAAAGGTGTGTGAATGGCCTGTAAAGCGGTTGGTGCCTTGACGTGGCTTTACAGCTCATGAGCTGCGAGTCATTGGTTCAGTTTTTTGTCCTTTCAATTATTGACAGTGCATTTCATTTTTGTGAAATCTCTTGTTAATAAAATTGTATATACTGAACCATCACTCGCCCTCGTGCCAAATCCAACCAGTATGTGTGTGTGCTTGAGGAATAGATGGCTGTGCAGTAATCATTGTATTTTTTGTCTCTCTGCCAAGGTGTACATTTCATCTTAGAATAACCTACCAACTGTAGATTTTGTCGTAAACTAAACACCCATGGAAGTACATGGTGATGTCTCTCTTGTGGATCCCAACAAGTTATCTTACCCACAATGTCCTGCAAACCTCAAAATGCGACTGTGAGATTTTCCTTGCATTATTGTGCTCAAATTTTCACACTGCATAAAGTAACACCAAATTTCCAACCCTCCAGCATTTCTCCAAGTATCCCAATAGAAATGGTACCTCACTTGTATGGGTGGGCCAAGTACCCGCAGCAGGGAAGGACCCAAAACCTATTGATGCAACATCAAAATTACCTATCACAAACCAACCTGGTTTTGCAAGGGGGGGTCCCATGAGTTTTTGGCCCTGGGCTCGGCGGCCATCTACGGAAACCTACCAAACCCACACATTTCTAGAAAGTAGACACCCGGGGGAGTCCAGCAAGGTATGGCTTGCGTGGGTCCCCCAACATTCTCCTACCCAGAATCTCCTGCAAACCTCAAATTTCGCTGAAAAAATCACCTTTTTCTCACATTTCTGTGTGGGAAAGTTGTGGAATCTGCGTGGATCCACAAATTTCCTCCCACCCAGCGTTCCCCCAGGTCTCCCGATAAAAATGGTACCTCACTTGCGTGGGTGGGTCAAGGACCCGCGGCAGGCAAGGGCCCAAAACCTATTGAGGCGACATCAAAATTACCTGTCACAAACCAACCTGGTTTTTCAAGGGGGGTCCCATGAGTTTTTGGCCCTGGGCTCGGCGGCCATCTAGGGAAACCTACCAAACCCACACATTTCTGGAAACTAGACACCCGGGGGAGTCCAGCGAGGTATGGCTTGCATGAGTCCCCCAACATTCTCCTACCCAGAATCCCCTGCAAACCTCAAATTTTGCTGAAAAGATCACTTTTTTCTCAAATTTCTGTGTGGGAAAGTTGTGGAATCTGCGTGGATCCACAAATTTACTCCCACCCAGTGTTCCCCCAGGTCTCCCGATAAAAATGGTACCTCACTTGCGTGGGTGGGTCAAGGACCCGCGGCAGGCAAGGGCCCAAAACCTATTGAGGCGACATCAAAATTACCTGTCACAAACCAACCTGGTTTTGCAAGGGGGTCCCATGAGTTTTTGGCCCTGGGCTTGGCGGCCATCTAGGGAAACCTACCAAACTCACACATTTCTGGAAACTAGACACCCGGGGGAGTCCAGCGAGGTATGGCTTGCATGGGTCCCCCAACATTCTCCTACCCAGAATCCCCTGCAAACCTCAAATTTCGCTGAAACAATCACTTTTTTCTCAAATATCTGTGTGGGAAAGTTGTGGAATCTGCGTTGATCCACAAATTTCCTCCCACCCAGCGTTCCCCCAGATCTCCCGATAAAAATGGTATCTCACTTGCGTGGTGGGTCAAGGACCTGCGGCAGGCAAGGGTCCAAAACCTATTGAGGCGACATCAAAATTACCTGTCACAAACCAACCTGGTTTTGCAAGGGGTCCCATGAGTTTTGGCCCTGGGCTCGGCGGCCATCTAGGGAAACCTACCAAACCCACACATTTCTGGAAACTAGACACCCGGGGAGTCCAGCAAGGTATGGCTTGCGTGGGTCCCCCAACATTCTCCTACCCAGAATCCCCTGCAAACCTCAAATTCTGCTGAAAAAATCACTTTTTTCTCAAATTTCTGCGTGGGAAAGTTCTGGAATCTGTGTGGATCCACAAATTTCCTCCCACCCAGCGTTCCCCCAGGTCTCCCGATAATAATGGTACATCACTTGTGTGGGTAGGCATAGTGGCTACAACAGGAAATGGCCCAAATCGTACTGTGGAGAGTTCAAAATTACCTATAAGAAAACAACCTGGTTTTGGGGGGGCACCTGAGATTTTGGCCCCGGGCTCGGCGCCCATCTTGGGAAAGTACCAAACCCAAACATTTCTGAAAACTAGACACCCGGGGGAGTCCAATGAGGTATGGCTTGCATGGATCCCCGAACGTTTTCCTACCCAGAATGCCAGGCAAACCTCAAATTAAGCTGGAAAAAACAAATTTTCCACATATTTTTGTGTGAAATCACCGTGCCGGCAAAAATGTCCTACCCCACAGCGTTCTCCGTAGAGTCCCGAGTACAATGATACCTCACTTGTGTGGCTGTCCAATGCAGAATTGGCTAAAAACGTATTTTTTTAAAATGTAGCGCTTAGAATTCTCGGTGCTATACCCTTATTCCCTATGTTTTGGCCTCTTCCCAGTCACAGGCCCTTGCCCCACCCACACAAGTGAGGTATCATTTTACTCGGGAGACTCAGGGGAACGCTGTGGGGTAGGACATTTGTGCCGGCATGGTGATTCTACACAAAAATATGCGGAAAATGTGTTTTTTTCAGCTAAATTTGAGGTTTGCCTGGCATTCTGGGTAGGAAAACGTTGGGGGATCCACGCAAGCCATACCTCATTGGACTCCCCCGGGTGTCTAGTTTTCAGAAATGTTTGGGTTTGGCACTTTCCCAAGATGGCCGCCGAGCCCGGGCCAAAATCTCAGGTGCCCCCCCCAAAACCAGGTTGTTTTCTTATAGGTAATTTTGAACTCTCCACAGTACGATTTGGGCCATTTCCTGTTGTAGCCACTATGCCTACCCACGCAAGTGAGGTACCATTTTTATCGGGAGACCAGGGGGAACGCTGGGTGGAAGGAAATTTGTGGATCCACGCAGATTCCAGAACTTTCCCACACAGAAATTTGAGAAAAAAGTGATTTTTTCAGCGAAATTTGATGTTTGCAGGGGATTCTGGGTAGGAGAATGTTGGGGGACCCACGCAAGCCATACCTCGCTGGACTCCCCCGTGTGTCTAGTTTCCAGAAATGTGTGGGTTTGGTAGGTTTCCCAAGATGGCCGCCGAGCCCAGGGCCAAAAACTCATGGGACCCCCCTTGCAAAACCAGGTTGGTTTGTGACAGGTAATTTTGATGTTGCCTCAATAGGTTTTGGGCCCTTGCCTGTCGCGGGTCCTTGACCCACCCACGCAAGTGAGGTACCATTTTTATCGGGAGACCTGGGGGAACGCTGGGTGGGAGGAAATTTGTGGATCCACGCAGATTCCAGAACTTTCCCACACAGAAATTTGAGAAAAAAGTGATTTTTTCAGCGAAAATTGTTGTGTGTCCACGTTGGGTTTTGCACCGTTTCCTGTCGCGGGCACTAGGCCTACCCATGCAAGTGAGGTACCATTTTTCTTGGAAGACTTTGGGGAACGTGGGGTGGGTGGAAATTTGTGGATCCACGCAGATTCCAGAAGTTTCCACCACAGAAATGTGAGGAAAATTTGTTTTTTTGACAATTTTTTAGGTTTGCAAGGGATTCTGGGTAACAGAACCTGATGAGAGACAGACAAGTCACCTCATCCTAGATTCCCTGGGTGTCTAGTTTTCAAAAATGTATAGGTTTTCTAGGTTTGCCTAGGTGCCGGCAGAGCTAGGGTTCAAAAACTACAGCTAGGCACTTTGCCAAAAAAGGGTCATTTTTCGCTGTGAAATTATGGTGTGTCCACGTTGCGTTTTGCGCCGTTTCCTGTCACGGGCACTAGGCCTACCCATGCAAGTGAGGTACCATTTTTCTTGGAAGACTTTGGGGAACGTGGGGTGGGTGGAAATTTGTGGATCCACGCAGATTCCAGCAGTTTCCACCACAGAAATGTGAGGAAAATTTGTTTTTTTTGACAATTTTTTAGGTTTGCAAGGGATTCTGGGTAACAGAACCTGATGAGAGACAGACAAGTCACCACATCCTAGATTCCCCTGGGTGTCTAGTTTTCAAAAATGTATAGGTTTTCTAGGTTTGCCTAGGTGCCGGCAGAGCTAGGGTTCAAAAACTACAGCTAGGCACTTTGCCAAAAAAGGGTCATTTTTCGCTGTGAAATTATGGTGTGTCCACGTTGCGTTTTGCGCCGTTTCCTGTCGCGGGCACTAGGCCTACCCATGCAAGTGAGGTACCATTTTTCTTGGAAGACTTTGGGGAACGTGGGGTGGGTGGAAATTTGTGGATCCACGCAGATTCCAGAAGTTTCCACCACAGAAATGTGAGGAAAATGTGTTTTTTTGGACAATTTTTTAGGTTTGCAAGGGATTCTGGGTAACAGAACCTGATGAGAGACAGACAAGTCACCTCATCCTAGATTCCCCTGGGTGTCTAGTTTTCAAAAATGTATAGGTTTTCTAGGTTTGCCTAGGTGCCGGCAGAGCTAGGGTTCAAAAACTACAGCTAGGCACTTTGCCAAAAAAGGGTCATTTTTCGCTGTGAAATTATGGTGTGTCCACGTTGCGTTTTGCGCCGTTTCCTGTCGCGGGCACTAGGCCTACCCATGCAAGTGAGGTACCATTTTTCTCGGAAGACTTTGGGGAACGCGGGGTGGGTGGAAATTTGTGGATCCAGGCAGATTCCAGAAGTCTCCACCACAGAAATGTGAGGAAAATTTGTTTTTTTACAATTTTTTAGGTTTGCAAGGGATTCTGGGTAACAGAACCTGGTGAGAGACAGACAAGTCACCCCATCCTGGATTTCCCTGGGTGTCTAGTTTTCAAAAATGTATAGGTTTTCTAGGTTTGCCTAGGTGCCGGCAGAGCTAGGGTTAAAAAACTACAGCTAGGCACTTTGCCAAAAAAGGGTCATTTTTCGCTGTGAAATTGTGGTGTGTCCACGTTGCGTTTTGCGCCGTTTCCTGTCGCGGGCACTAGGCCTACCCATGCAAGTGAAGTACCATTGTTCTCAGAAGACTTTGGGGAACGGGGGGTGGGTGGAAATTTGTGGATCCACGCAGATTCCAGATCTTTCCACCACAGAAAAGTGAGGAAAATTTGTTTTTTTGGACAATTTTTTAGGTTTGCAAGGGATTCTGGGTAACATAACCTGGTGGGAGCCAGACAAGTCACCCCATCCTGGATTCCCCTGGGTGTCTAGTTTTCAAAAATGTATAGTTTTGCTAGGTTTGCCTAGGTGCCGGCAGAGCTAGGGTTCAAAAACTACAGCTAGGCACTTTCCCAAAAAAGGGTAATTTTTCGCTGTGAAATTGTGGTGTGTCCACATTGCGTTTTGCGCCGTTTCCTGTCGCGGGCACTAGGCCTACCCACGCAAGTGAGGTACCATTGTTCTCGGAAGACTTTAGGGAAGGCGGGGTGGGTGGAAATTTGTGGATCCACGCAGATTCCAGAACTTTCCACCACAGAAATGTGAGTAAAATGTGGTTTTTTTGAAAAATGTTTAGGTTTGCAAGGGATTCTGGGTAACAGAACCTGGTGGGAGCCAGTCAGGTCACCCCATCCTATATTCTCCTGGGTGTCTAGTTTTTCAAAAATGTATAGGTTTGCTAGGTTTCCCTAGGTGCCGGCAGAGCTAGGGTTAAAAAACTACAGCTAGGCACTTTGCCAAAAAAGGGTCATTTTTCGCTGTGAAATTGTGGTGTGTCCACGTTGCGTTTTGCGCCGTTTCCTGTAGCAGGCACTAGGCCTACCCACGCAAGTGAGGTACCATTTTTCTCGGAAGACTTTGGGGAATGCGGGGTGGGTGGAAATTTGTGGATCCACGCAGATTCCAGAACTTTCCACCACAGAAATGTGAGGAAAATGTGTTTATTTTGACAATTTTTTAGGTTTGCAAGGGATTCTGGGTAACATAACCTGGTGGGAGCCAGACAAGTCACCCCATCCTGGATTCCCGTGGGTGTCTAGTTTAAAAAATGTATAGGTTTGCCTATGTGCCGGCAGAGCTAGGGTTCAAAAACTACAGCTAGGCACTTTGCCAAAAAAGGGTAATTTTTCGCTGTGAAATTGTGGTGTGTCCACATTGCGTTTTGCGACGTTTCCTGTTGCGGGCACTAGGCCTACCCACGCAAGTGAAGTACCATTTTTCTCGTAAGACTTTGGGGAACGCGGGTTGGGTGGAAATTTGTGGATCCACGCAGATTCCAAAACTTTCCACCACAGAAATGTGAGTAAAATGTGGTTTTTGGACAATTTTTAGGTTTGCAAGGGATTCTGGGTAACAGAACCTGGTGGGAGCCAGTCAAGTCACCCCATCCTATATTCTCCTGGGTGTATAGTTTTTCAAAAATGTATATGTTTGCTAGGTTTCCCTAGGTGCCGGCAGAGCTAGGGTTCAAAACTACAGCTACGCACTTTGCCAAAAAAGGGTCATTTTTCGCTGTGAAATTGTGGTGTGTCCACATTGCGTTTTGCGCCGTTTCCTGTCGCGGGCACTAGGCCTACCCATGCAAGTGAGGTACCATTTTTCTTGGAAGACTTTGGGGAACGCAGGGTGTGTGGAAATTTGTGGATCCACACAGATTCCAGAACTTTCCACCACAGAAATGTGAGGAAAATGTGTTTTTTTGTACATTTTTTCGGTTTGCAAGGAATTCTGGGTAACAGAACCTGGTGGAGACAGTCAAGTCACCCCATCCTGGATAACCCTGGGTGTCTAGTTTTCAAAAATGTATAGGTTTTCTAGGTTTCCCTAGGTGTCGGCAGAGCTAGGGTTAAAAAACTACAGCTAGGCACTTTGCCAAAAAAGGATCATTTCTCACTGTGAAATTGTGGTGTGTCCTCGTTGCGTTTTGCGCCGTTTCCTGTCGCGGGCACTAGGCCTACCCACTCAAGTGAGGTACCATTTTTCTTGGAAGACTTTGGGGAACGCAGGGTGTGTGGAAATTTGTGGATCCACACAGATTCCAGAACTTTCCACCACAGAAATGTGAGGAAAATGTGTTTTTTTGTAAATTTTTTCGGTTTGCAAGGGATTCTGGGTAACAGAACCTGGTGGGAGCCAGACAAGTCACCCCATCCTGGATTCCCCTGGGTGTCTAGTTTTCAAAGATGTATAGGTTTTCTAGGTTTGCCTAGGTGCCGGCAGAGCTAGGGTTCAAAAACTACAGCTAGGCACTTTGCCAAAAAAGGGTCATTTTTCGCTGTGAAATTATGGTGTGTCCACGTTGTGTTTTGCGCCGTTTCCTGTCGCGGGCACTAGGCCTACCCATGCAAGTGAGGTACCATTTTTCTCGGAAGACTTTGGGGAACGCGGGGTGGGTGGAAATTTGTGGATCCACGCAGATTCCAGAAGTCTCCACCACAGAAATGTGAGGAAAATTTGTTTTTTTTACAATTTTTTAGGTTTGCAAGGGATTCTGGGTAACAGAACCTGGTGAGAGACAGACAAGTCACCCCATCCTGGATTTCCCTGGGTGTCTAGTTTTCAAAAATGTATAGGTTTTCTAGGTTTGCCTAGGTGCCGGCAGAGCTAGGGTTGAAAAACTACAGCTAGGCACTTTGCCAAAAAAGGGTCATTTTTCGCTGTGAAATTGTGGTGTGTCCACGTTGCGTTTTGCGCCGTTTCCTGTCGCGGGCACTAGGCCTACCCATGCAAGTGAAGTACCATTTTTCTCAGAAGACTCTGGGGAACGCGGGGTGGGTGGAAATTTGTGGATCCACATAGATTCCAGAACTTTCCACCACAGTAATGCGAGGAAAATGTGGTTTTTTGACAATTTTTTAGGTTTGCAAGGGATTCTGGGTAACAGAACCTGGTGAGAGCCAGACAAGTCACCCCATCCTGGATTTGCCTGGGTGTCTAGTTTTCAAAAATGTATAGGTTTGCTAGGTTTCCCTTGGTGCCGGCAGAGCTAGGGTTAAAAAACTACAGCTGGGCACTTTGCCAAAAAAGGGTCATTTTTCGCTGTGAAATTGTGGTGTGTCCATGTTGTGTTTTGCGCCGTTTCCTGTCGCGGGCACTAGGCCTACCCACGCAAGTGAGGTACCATTGTTCTCGGAAGACTTTGGGGAACGGGGGGTGGGTGGAAATTTGTGGATCCACGCAGATTCCAGAACTTTCCACCACAGAAAAGTGAGGAAAATTTGTTTTTTATGACAATTTTTTAGGTTTGCAAGGGATTCTGGGTAACATAACCTGGTGGGAGCCAGACAAGTCACCCCATCCTGGATTCCCCTGGGTATCTAGTTTTCAAAAATGTATAGTTTTGCTAGGTTTGCCTAGGTTCCGGCAGAGCTAGGGTTCAAAAACTACAGCTAGGCACTTTCCCAAAAAAGGGTAATTTTTCGCTGTGAAATTGTGGTGTGTCCACATTGCGTTTTGCGCCGTTTCCTGTCGCGGGCACTAGGCCTACCCACGCAAGTGAGGTACCATTGTTCTCGGAAGACTTTGGGGAAGGCGGGGTGGGTGGAAATTTGTGGATCCACGCAGATTCCAGAACTTTCCACCACAGAAATGTGAGTAAAATGTGGTTTTTTTGAAAAATGTTTAGGTTTGTAAGGGATTCTGGGTAACAGAACCTGGTGGGAGCCAGTCAGGTCACCCCATCCTATATTCTCCTGGGTGTCTAGTTTTTCAAAAATGTATAGGTTTGCTAGGTTTCCCTAGGTGCCGGCAGAGCTAGGGTTAAAAAACTACAGCTAGGCCCTTTGCCAAAAAAGGGTCATTTTTCGCTGTGAAATTGTGGTGTGTCCATGTTGCGTTTTGCGCCGTTTCCTGTCGCGGGCACTAGGCCTACCCACGCAAGTGAAGTACCATTGTTCTCGAAAGACTTTGGGGAACGGGGGGTGGGTGGAAATTTGTGGATCCACGCAGATTCCAGAACTTTCCACCACAGAAAAGTGAGGAAAATTTGTTTTTTTGGACAATTTTTTAGGTTTGCAAGGGATTCTGGGTAACAGAACCTGGTGGGAGCCAGTCAAGTCACCCCATCCTATATTCTCCTAGGTGTCTAGTTTTCAAAAATATATAGGTTTGCTAGGTTTCCCTAGGTGCCGGCAGAGCTAGGGTTAAAAAACTACAGCTAGGCACTTTGCCAAAAAAGGGTCATTTTTCGCTGTGAAATTGTGGTGTGTCCACGTTGCGTTTTGCGCCGTTTCCTGTAGCAGGCACTAAGCCTACCCACGCAAGTGAGGTACCATTTTTCTCGGAAGACTTTGGGGAATGCGGGGTGGGTGGAAATTTGTGGATCCACGCAGATTCCAGAACTTTCCACCACAGAAATGTGAGGAAAATGTGTTTTTTTGTACATTTTTTCGGTTTGCAAGGGATTCTGGGTAACAGAACCTGGTGGAGACAGTCAAGGCACCCCATCCTGGATAACCCTGGGTGTCTAGTTTTCAAAAATGTATAGGTTTTCTAGGTTTCCCTAGGTGTCGGCAGAGCTAGGGTTAAAAAACTACAGCTAGGCAAATTGCCAAAAAAGGATCATTTCTCACTGTGAAATTGTGGTGTGTCCTCGTTGCGTTTTGCGCCGTTTCCTGTCGCGGGCACTAGGCCTACCCACTCAAGTGGGGTACCATTTTTCTTGGAAGACTTTGGGGAATGCAGGGTGTGTGGAAATTTGTGGATCCACACAGATTCCAGAACTTTCCACCACAGAAATGTGAGGAAAATGTGTTTTTTGTACATTTTTTCGGTTTGCAAGGGATTCTGGGTAACAGAACCTGGTGGGAGCCAGACAAGTCACCCCATTCTGGATTCCCCTGGGTGTCTAGTTTTCAAAGATGTATAGGTTTTCTAGGTTTGCCTAGGTGCCGGCAGAGCTAGGGTTAAAAAACTACAGCTAGGCACTTTGCCAAAAAGGGTCATTTTTCGCTGTGAAATTATGGTGTGTCCACGTTGCGTTTTGCGCCGTTTCCTGTCGCGGGCACTAGGCCTACCCATGCAAGTGAGGTACCATTTTTCTCGGAAGACTTTGGGGAACGCGGGGTGGGTGGAAATTTGTGGATCCACGCAGATTCCAGAAGTCTCCACCACAGAAATGTGAGGAAAATTTGTTTTTTACAATTTTTAGGTTTGCAAGGGATTCTGGGTAACAGAACCTGGTGAGAGACAGACAAGTCACCCCATCCTGGATTTCCCTGGGTGTCTAGTTTTCAAAAATGTATAGGTTTTCTAGGTTTGCCTAGGTGCCGGCAGAGCTAGGGTTAAAAAACTACAGCTAGGCACTTTGCCAAAAAAGGGTCATTTTTCGCTGTGAAATTGTGGTGTGTCCACGTTGCGTTTTGCGCCGTTTCCTGTCGCGGGCACTAGGCCTACCCATGCAAGTGAAGTACCATTTTTCTCAGAAGACTCTGGGGAACGCGGGGTGGGTGGAAATTTGTGGATCCACATAGATTCCAGAACTTTCCACCACAGTAATGCGAGGAAAATGTGGTTTTTTTGACAATTTTTTAGGTTTGCAAGGGATTCTGGGTAACAGAACCTGGTGAGAGCCAGACAAGTCACCCCATCCTGGATTTGCCTGGGTGTCTAGTTTTCAAAAATGTATAGGTTTGCTAGGTTTCCCTTGGTGCCGGCAGAGCTAGGGTTAAAAAACTACAGCTGGGCACTTTGCCAAAAAAGGGTCATTTTTCGCTGTGAAATTGTGGTGTGTCCACATTGCGTTTTGCGCCGTTTCCTGTCGCGGGCACTAGGCCTACCCACGCAAGTGAGGTACCATTGTTCTCGGAAGACTTTGGGAAGGCGGGGTGGGTGGAAATTTGTGGATCCACGCAGATTCCAGAACTTTCCACCACAGAAATGTGAGTAAAATGTGGTTTTTTTGAAAAATGTTTAGGTTTGTAAGGGATTCTGGGTAACAGAACCTGGTGGGAGCCAGTCAGGTCACCCCATCCTATATTCTCCTGGGTGTCTAGTTTTTCAAAAATGTATAGGTTTGCTAGGTTTCCCTAGGTGCCGGCAGAGCTAGGGTTAAAAAACTACAGCTAGGCCCTTTGCCAAAAAAGGGTCATTTTTCGCTGTGAAATTGTGGTGTGTCCATGTTGCGTTTTGCGCCGTTTCCTGTCGCGGGCACTAGGCCTACCCACGCAAGTGAAGTACCATTGTTCTCGGAAGACTTTGGGGAACGGGGGGTGGGTGGAAATTTGTGGATCCACGCAGATTCCAGAACTTTCCACCACAGAAAAGTGAGGAAAATTTGTTTTTTTGGACAATTTTTTAGGTTTGCAAGGGATTCTGGGTAACATAACCTGGTGGGAGCCAGACAAGTCACCCCATCCTGGATTCCCCTGGGTGTCTAGTTTTCAAAAATGTATAGTTTTGCTAGGTTTGCCTAGGTGCCGGCAGAGCTAGGGTTCAAAAACTACAGTTAGGCACTTTCCCAAAAAAGGGTAATTTTTCGCTGTGAAATTGTGGTGTGTCCACATTGCGTTTTGCGCCGTTTCCTGTCGCGGGCACTAGGCCTACCCACGCAAGTGAGGTACCATTGTTCTCAGAAGACTTTGGGGAAGGCGGGGTGGGTGGAAATTTGTGGATCCACGCAGATTCCAGAACTTTCCACCACAGAAATGTGAGTAAAATGTGGTTTTTTTGAAACATGTTTAGGTTTGCAAGGGATTCTGGGTAACAGAACCTGGTGGGAGCCAGTCAGGTCACCCCATCCTATATTCTCCTGGGTGTCTAGTTTTTCAAAAATGTATAGGTTTGCTAGGTTTCCCTAGGTGCCGGCAGAGCTAGGGTTAAAAAACTACAGCTAGGCACTTTGCCAAAAAAGGGTCATTTTTCACTGTGAAATTGTGGTGTGTCCACATTGCGTTTTGTGCCGTTTCCTGTCGCGGGCACTAGGCCTACCCACTCAAGTGAGGTACCATTTTTCTCAGAAGACTTTGAGGAACGCGCGGTGGGTGAAAATTTGTGGATCCAAGCAGATTCCAGAACTTTCCACCACAGAAATGTGAGGAAAATGTGTTTTTTTGGACAATTTTTTAGGTTTGCAAGGGATTCTGGGTAACAGAACCTGGTGGGAGCCAGTCAAGTCACCCCATCCTATATTCTCCTAGGTGTCTAGTTTTCAAAAATATATAGGTTTGCTAGGTTTCCCTAGGTGCCGGCAGAGCTAGGGTTAAAAAACTACAGCTAGGCACTTTGCCAAAAAAGGGTCATTTTTCGCTGTGAAATTGTGGTGTGTCCACGTTGCGTTTTGCGCCGTTTCCTGTAGCAGGCACTAAGCCTACCCACGCAAGTGAGGTACCATTTTTCTCGGAAGACTTTGGGGAATGCGGGGTGGGTGGAAATTTGTGGATCCACGCAGATTCCAGAACTTTCCACCACAGAAATGTGAGGAAAATGTGTTTATTTTGACAATTTTTTAGGTTTGCAAGGGATTCTGGGTAACATAACCTGGTGGGAGCCAGACAAGTCACCCCATCCTGGATTCCCGTGGGTGTCTAGTTTAAAAAAATGTATAGGTTTGCCTATGTGCCGGCAGAGCTAGGGTTCAAAAACTACAGCTAGGCACTTTGCCAAAAAAGGGTAATTTTTCGCTGTGAAATTGTGGTGTGTCCACATTGCGTTTTGCGACGTTTCCTGTCGCGGGCACTAGGCCTACCCACGCAAGTGAAGTACCATTTTTCTTGTAAGACTTTGGGGAACGCGGGTTGGGTGGAAATTTGTGGATCCACGCAGATTCCAAAACTTTCCACCACAGAAATGTGAGTAAAATGTGGTTTTTTGGACAATTTTTTAGGTTTGCAAGGGATTCTGGGTAACAGAACCTGGTGGGAGCCAGTCAAGTCACCCCATCCTATATTCTCCTGGGTGTATAGTTTTTCAAAAATGTATATGTTTGCTAGGTTTCCTAGGTGCCGGCAGAGCTAGGGTTCAAAAACTACAGCTAGGCACTTTGCCAAAAAAGGGTCATTTTTCGCTGTGAAATTGTGGTGTGTCCACATTGCGTTTTGCGCCGTTTCCTGTCGCGGGCACTAGGCCTACCCATGCAAGTGAGGTACCATTTTTCTTGGAAGACTTTGGGGAACGCAGGGTGTGTGGAAATTTGTGGATCCACACAGATTCCAGAACTTTCCACCACAGAAATGTGAGGAAAATGTGTTTTTTTGTACATTTTTTCGGTTTGCAAGGGATTCTGGGTAACAGAACCTGGTGGAGACAGTCAAGGCACCCCATCCTGGATAACCCTGGGTGTCTAGTTTTCAAAAATGTATAGGTTTTCTAGGTTTCCCTAGGTGTCGGCAGAGCTAGGGTTAAAAACTACAGCTAGGCAAATTGCCAAAAGGATAATTTCTCACTGTGAAATTGTGGTGTGTCCTCGTTGCGTTTTGCGCCGTTTCCTGTCGCGGGCACTAGGCCTACCCACTCAAGTGAGGTACCATTTTTCTTGGAAGACTTTGGGGAATGCAGGGTGTGTGGAAATTTGTGGATCCACACAGATTCCAGAACTTTCCACCACAGAAATGTGAGGAAAATGTGTTTTTTTGTACATTTTTTCGGTTTGCAAGGGATTCTGGGTAACAGAACCTGGTGGGAGCCAGACAAGTCACCCCATCCTGGATTCCCCTGGGTGTCTAGTTTTCAAAGATGTATAGGTTTTCTAGGTTTGCCTAGGTGCCGGCAGAGCTAGGGTTAAAAACTACAGCTAGGCACTTTGCCAAAAAGGGTCATTTTTCGCTGTGAAATTATGGTGTGTCCACGTTGCGTTTTGCGCCGTTTCCTGTCGCGGGCACTAGGCCTACCCATGCAAGTGAGGTACCATTTTTCTCGGAAGACTTTGGGGAACGCGGGGTGGGTGGAAATTTGTGGATCCACGCAGATTCCAGAAGTCTCCACCACAGAAATGTGAGGAAAATTTGTTTTTTTACAATTTTTAGGTTTGTAAGGGATTCTGGGTAACAGAACCTGGTGAGAGACAGACAAGTCACCCCATCCTGGATTTCCCTGGGTGTCTAGTTTTCAAAAATGTATAGGTTTTCTAGGTTTGCCTAGGTGCCGGCAGAGCTAGGGTGAAAAAACTACAGCTAGGCACTTTGCCAAAAAAGGGTCATTTTTCGCTGTGAAATTGTGGTGTGTCCACGTTGCGTTTTGCGCCGTTTCCTGTCGCGGGCACTAGGCCTACCCATGCAAGTGAAGTACCATTTTTCTCAGAAGACTCTGGGGAACGCGGGGTGGGTGGAAATTTGTGGATCCACATAGATTCCAGAACTTTCCACCACAGTAATGCGAGGAAAATGTGGTTTTTTTTGAAAAATGTTTAGGTTTGCAAGGGATTCTGGGTAACAGAACCTGGTGGGAGCCAGTCAGGTCACCCCATCCTATATTCTCTGGGTGTCTAGTTTTTCAAAAATGTATAGGTTTGCTAGGTTTCCCTAGGTGCCGGCAGAGCTAGGGTTAAAAACTACAGCTAGGCACTTTGCCAAAAAAGGGTCATTTTTCACTGTGAAATTGTGGTGTGTCCACATTGCGTTTTGTGCCGTTTCCTGTCGCGGGCACTAGGCCTACCCACTCAAGTGAGGTACCATTTTTCTCAGAAGACTTTGGGGAACGCGCGGTGGGTGGAAATTTGTGGATCCAAGCAGATTCCAGAACTTTCCACCACAGAAATGTGAGGAAAATTTGTTTTTTTGGACAATTTTTAGGTTTGCAAGGGATTCTGGGTAACAGAACCTGGAGGGGAGCCAGTCAAGTCACCCCATCCTATATTCTCCTAGGTGTCTAGTTTTCAAAAATATATAGGTTTGCTAGGTTTCCCTAGGTGCCGGCAGAGCTAGGGTTAAAAAACTACAGCTAGGCACTTTGCCAAAAAGGGTCATTTTTCGCTGTGAAATTGTGGTGTGTCCACGTTGCGTTTTGCGCCGTTTCCTGTAGCAGGCACTAGGCCTACAAACGCAAGTGAGGTACCATTGTTCTCGGAAGACTTTGGGGAATGCGGGGTGGGTGGAAATTTGTGGATCCACGCAGATTCCAGAACTTTCCACCACAGAAATGTGAGGAAAATGTGTTTATTTTGACAATTTTTAGGTTTGCAAGGGATTCTGGGTAACATAACCTGGTGGGAGCCGGACAAGTCACCCCATCCTGGATTCCCGTGGGTGTCTAGTTTTAAAAATGTATAGGTTTGCCTATGTGCCGGCAGAGCTAGGGTTCAAAAACTACAGCTAGGCACTTTGCCAAAAAAGGGTAATTTTTCGCTGTGAAATTGTGGTGTGTCCACATTGCGTTTTGCGACGCTTTCCTGTCGCGGGCACTAGGCCTACCCACGCAAGTGAAGTACCATTTTTCTCGTAAGACTTTGGGGAACGCGGGTTGGGTGGAAATTTGTGGATCCACGCAGATTCCAAAACTTTCCACCACAGAAATGTGAGTAAAATGTGGTTTTTTTGACAATTTTTAGGTTTGCAAGGGATTCTGGGTAACAGAACCTGGTGGGAGCCAGTCAAGTCACCCCATCCTATATTCTCCTGGGTGTATAGTTTTTCAAAAATGTATATGTTTGCTAGGTTTCCCTAGGTGCCGGCAGAGCTAGGGTTCAAAAACTACAGCTAGGCACTTTGCCAAAAAGGGTCATTTTTCGCTGTGAAATTGTGGTGTGTCCACATTGCGTTTTGCGCCGTTTCCTGTCGCGGGCACTAGGCCTACCCATGCAAGTGAGGTACCATTTTTCTTGGAAGACTTTGGGGAACGCAGGGTGTGTGGAAATGTGTGGATCCACACAGATTCCAGAACTTTCCACCACAGAAATGTGAGGAAAATGTGTTTTTTTGTACATTTTTTCGGTTTGCAAGGGATTCTGGGTAACAGAACCTGGTGGAGACAGTCAAGTCACCCCATCCTGGATTCCCCTGGGTGTCTAGTTTTCAAAAATGTATAGGTTTTCTAGGTTTCCCTAGGTGTCGGCAGAGCTAGGGTTAAAAAACTACAGCTAGGCACTTTGCCAAAAAAGGATCATTTCTCACTGTGAAATTGTGGTGTGTCCTCGTTGCGTTTTGCACCGTTTCCTGTCGCGGGCACTAGGCCTACCCACTCAAGTGAGGTACCATTTTTCTTGGAAGACTTTGGGGAACGCAGGGTGTGTGGAAATTTGTGGATCCACACAGATTCCAGAACTTTCCACCACAGAAATGTGAGGAAAATGTGTTTATTTGTACATTTTTTCGGTTTGCAAGGGATTCTGGGTAACAGAACCTGGTGGAAGCCAGACAAGTCACCCCATCCTGGATTCCCCTGGGTGTCTAGTTTTCAAAGATGTATAGGTTTTCTAGGTTTGCCTAGGTGCCGGCACAGCTAGGGTTCAAAAACTACAGCTAGGCACTTCGCCAAAAAAGGGTAATTTTTCGCTGTGAAATTGTGGTGTGTCCACATTGCGTTTTGCGCCGTTTCCTGTTGCGGGCACTAGGCCTACCCACACAAGTGAGGTACCATTGTTCTCTGAAGACTTTGGGGAATGCGGGGTGGGTGGAAATTTGAGGATCCACGCAGATTCCAGAACTTTCCACCACAGAAATGTGAGAAAAATGTGTTTTTTTTTACAATGTTTTAGGTTGGCAAGGGATTCTGGGTAACAGAACCTGGTGGGAGCCAGTCAAGTCACCCCATCCTGGATTCCCCTGGGTGTCTAGTTTTCAAAAATGTATAAATTTGCTAGGTTTCACTAGGTGAAGGCAGAGCTAGGGTTAAAAAACTACAGCTAGGCACTTTGCCAAAAAAGGGTCATTTTTCACTGTGAAATTGTGGTGTGTCCACGTTGCGTTTTGCGCCGTTTCTTGTCGCGGGCACTAGGCCTACCCACTCAAATGAGGTACCATTTTTCTCAGAAGACTTTGGGGAACGCGCGGTGGGTGGAAATTTGTGGATCCACGCAGATTCCAGAACTTTCCACCACAGAAATGTGAGGAAAATATGTTTTTTGACAATTTTTAGGTTTGCAAGGGATTCTGGGTAACATAACCTGGTGGGAGCCAGACAAGTCACCCCATCCTGGATTCCCGTGGGTGTCTAGTTTTAAAAAATGTATAGGTTTGCTAGGTTTGCCTAGGTGCCGGCAGAGCTAGGGTTAAAAACTACAGCTAGGCACTTTGCCAAAAAGGGTAATTTTTTGCTGTGAAATTGTGGTGTGTCCACATTGCGTTTTGCGCCGTTTCCAGTCGCGGGCACTAGGCCTACCCATGCAAGTGAGGTACCATTTTTCTCGGAAGACTTTGGGGAACGCGGGGTGGGTGGAAATTTGTGGATCCACGCAGATTCCAGAACTTTCCACCACAGAAATGTGGGTTTTTTTTACAATGTTTTAGGTTTGCAAGAGATTCTGGGTAACAGAACCTGGTGGGAGCCAGTCAAGTCACCCCATCCTGGATTCCCCTGGGTGTCTAGTTTTCAAAAATGTATAAATTTGCTAGGTTTCCCTAGGTGCCGGCAGAGCTAGGGTTAAAAAACTACAGCTAGGCACTTTGCCAAAAAAGGGTCATTTTTCACTGTGAAATTGTGGTGTGTCCACGTTGCGTTTTGCGCCGTTTCCTGTCGCGGGCACTAGGCCTACCCACTCAAGTGAGGTACCATTTTTCTCAGAAGACTTTGGGGAACGCGCGGTGGGTGGAAATTTGTGGATCCACGCAGATTCCAGAACTTTCCACCACAGAAATGTGAGGAAAATGTGTTTTTTTGTACATTTTTCGGTTTGCAAGGGATTCTGGGTAACAGAACCTGGTGGAGACAGTCAAGTCACCCCATCCTGGATTCCCCTGGGTGTCTAGTTTTCAAAAATGTATAGGTTTTCTAGGTTTCCCTAGGTGTCGGCAGAGCTAGGGTTAAAAAACTACAGCTAGGCACTTTGCCAAAAAAGGATCATTTCTCACTGTGAAATTGTGGTGTGTCCTCGTTGCGTTTTGCGCCGTTTCCTGTCGCGGGCACTAGGCCTACCCACTCAAGTGAGGTACCATTTTCTTGGAAGACTTTGGGGAACGCAGGGTGTGTGGAAATTTGTGGATCCACACAGATTCCAGAACTTTCCACCACAGAAATGTGAGGAAAATGTGTTTTTTGTACATTTTTTCGGTTTGCAAGGGATTCTGGGTAACAGAACCTGGTGGGAGCCAGACAAGTCACCCCATCCTGGATTCCCCTGGGTGTCTAGTTTTCAAAGATGTATAGGTTTTCTAGGTTTGCCTAGGTGCCGGCAGAGCTAGGGTTAAAAAACTACAGCTAGGCACTTCGCCAAAAAAGGGTATTTTTTCGCTGTGAAATTGTGGTGTGTCCACATTGCGTTTTGCGCCGTTTCCTGTTGCGGGCACTAGGCCTACCCACACAAGTGAGGTACCATTGTTCTCTGAAGACTTTGGGGAATGCGGGGTGGGTGGAAATTTGTGGATCCACGCAGATTCCAGAACTTTCCACCACAGAAATGTGAGAAAAATGTGTTTTTTTTTTACAATGTTTTAGGTTGGCAAGGGATTCTGGGTAACAGAACCTGGTGGGAGCCAGTCAAGTCACCCCATCCTGGATTCCCCTGGGTATCTAGTTTTCAAAAATGTATAGTTTTGCTAGGTTTTCCTAGGTGCCGGCAGAGCTAGGGTTCAAAAACTACAGCTAGGCACTTTCCCAAAAAAGGGTAATTTTCCGTTGTGAAATTGTGGTGTGTCCACATTGCGTTTTGCGCCGTTTCCTGTCGCGGGCACTAGGCCTACCCACGCAAGTGAGGTACCATTGTTCTCGGAAGACTTTGGGGAAGGCGGGGTGGGTGGAAATTTGTGGATCCACGCAGATTCCAGAACTTTCCACCACAGAAATGTGAGTAAAATGTGTTTTTTTTGAAAAATGTTTAGGTTTGCAAGGGATTCTGGGTAACAGAACCTGGTGGGAGCCAGTCAGGTCACCCCATCCTATATTCTCCTGGGTGTCTAGTTTTTCAAAAATGTATAGGTTTGCTAGGTTTCCCTAGGTGCCGGCAGAGCTAGGGTTAAAAAACTACAGCTAGGCACTTTGCCAAAAAAGGGTCATTTTTCACTGTGAAATTGTGGTGTGTCCACATTGCGTTTTGTGCCGTTTCCTGTCGCGGGCACTAGGCCTACCCACTCAAGTGAGGTACCATTTTTCTCAGAAGACTTTGGGGAACGCGCGGTGGGTGGAAATTTGTGGATCCAAGCAGATTCCAGAACTTTCCACCACAGAAATGTGAGGAAAATTTGTTTTTTTGGACAATTTTTTAGGTTTGCAAGGGATTCTGGGTAACAGAACCTGGAGGGGAGCCAGTCAAGTCACCCCATCCTATATTCTCCTAGGTGTCTAGTTTTCAAAAATATATAGGTTTGCTAGGTTTCCCTAGGTGCCGGCAGAGCTAGGGTTAAAAAACTACAGTTAGGCACTTTGCCAAAAAAGGGTCATTTTTCGCTGTGAAATTGTGGTGTGTCCACGTTGCGTTTTGCGCCGTTTCCTGTAGCAGGCACTAGGCCTACAAACGCAAGTGAGGTACCATTGTTCTCGGAAGACTTTGGGGAATGCGGGGTGGGTGGAAATTTGTGGATCCACGCAGATTCCAGAACTTTCCACCACAGAAATGTGAGGAAAATGTGTTTATTTTGACAATTTTTTAGGTTTGCAAGGGATTCTGGGTAACATAACCTGGTGGGAGCCGGACAAGTCACCCCATCCTGGATTCCCGTGGGTGTCTAGTTTTAAAAAATGTATAGGTTTGCCTATGTGCCGGCAGAGCTAGGGTTCAAAAACTACAGCTAGGCACTTTGCCAAAAAAGGGTAATTTTTCGCTGTGAAATTGTGGTGTGTCCACATTGCGTTTTGCGACGTTTCCTGTCGCGGGCACTAGGCCTACCCACGCAAGTGAAGTACCATTTTTCTCGTAAGACTTTGGGGAACGCGGGTTGGGTGGAAATTTGTGGATCCACGCAGATTCCAAAACTTTCCACCACAGAAATGTGAGTAAAATGTGGTTTTTTTGACAATTTTTAGGTTTGCAAGGGATTCTGGGTAACAGAACCTGGTGGGAGCCAGTCAAGTCACCCCATCCTATATTCTCCTGGGTGTATAGTTTTTCAAAAATGTATATGTTTGCTAGGTTTCCCTAGGTGCCGGCAGAGCTAGGGTTCAAAAACTACAGCTAGGCACTTTGCCAAAAAAGGGTAATTTTTCGCTGTGAAATTGTGGTGTGTCCACATTGCGTTTTGCGCCGTTTCCTGTCGCGGGCACTAGGCCTACCCATGCAAGTGAGGTACCATTTTTCTTGGAAGACTTTGGGGAACGCAGGGTGTGTGGAAATGTGTGGATCCACACAGATTCCAGAACTTTCCACCACAGAAATGTGAGGAAAATGTGTTTTTTTGTACATTTTTTCGGTTTGCAAGGGATTCTGGGTAACAGAACCTGGTGGAGACAGTCAAGTCACCCCATCCTGGATTCCCCTGGGTGTCTAGTTTTCAAAAATGTATAGGTTTTCTAGGTTTCCTAGGTGTCGGCAGAGCTAGGGTTAAAAACTACAGCTAGGCACTTTGCCAAAAAGGATCATTTCTCACTGTGAAATTGTGGTGTGTCCTCGTTGCGTTTTGCACCGTTTCCTGTCGCGGGCACTAGGCCTACCCACTCAAGTGAGGTACCATTTTTCTTGGAAGACTTTGGGGAACGCAGGGTGTGTGGAAATTTGTGGATCCACACAGATTCCAGAACTTTCCACCACAGAAATGTGAGGAAAATGTGTTTTTTTGTACATTTTTTCGGTTTGCAAGGGATTCTGGGTAACAGAACCTGGTGGGAGCCAGACAAGTCACCCCATCCTGGATTCCCCTGGGTGTCTAGTTTTCAAAGATGTATAGGTTTTCTAGGTTTGCCTAGGTGCCGGCACAGCTAGGGTTCAAAAACTACAGCTAGGCACTTCGCCAAAAAAGGGTAATTTTTCGCTGTGAAATTGTGGTGTGTCCACATTGCGTTTTGCGCCGTTTCCTGTTGCGGGCACTAGGCCTACCCACACAAGTGAGGTACCATTGTTCTCTGAAGACTTTGGGGAATGCGGGGTGGGTGGAAATTTGTGGATCCACGCAGATTCCAGAACTTTCCACCACAGAAATGTGAGAAAAATGTGTTTTTTTTTTACAATGTTTTAGGTTGGCAAGGGATTCTGGGTAACAGAACCTGGTGGGAGCCAGTCAAGTCACCCCATCCTGGATTCCCCTGGGTGTCTAGTTTTCAAAAATGTATAAATTTGCTAGGTTTCCCTAGGTGAAGGCAGAGCTAGGGTTAAAAAACTACAGCTAGGCACTTTGCCAAAAAAGGGTCATTTTTCACTGTGAAATTGTGGTGTGTCCACGTTGCGTTTTGCGCCGTTTCTTGTCGCGGGCACTAGGCCTACCCACTCAAATGAGGTACCATTTTTCTCAGAAGACTTTGGGGAACGCGCGGTGGGTGGAAATTTGTGGATCCACGCAGATTCCAGAACTTTCCACCACAGAAATGTGAGGAAAATATGTTTTTTTGACAATTTTTTAGGTTTGCAAGGGATTCTGGGTAACATAACCTGGTGGGAGCCAGACAAGTCACCCCATCCTGGATTCCCGTGGGTGTCTAGTTTTAAAAAATGTATAGGTTTGCTAGGTTTGCCTAGGTGCCGGCAGAGCTAGGGTTAAAAAACTACAGCTAGGCACTTTGCCAAAAAAGGGTAATTTTTTGCTGTGAAATTGTGGTGTGTCCACATTGCGTTTTGCGCCGTTTCCAGTCGCGGGCACTAGGCCTACCCATGCAAGTGAGGTACCATTTTTCTCGGAAGACTTTGGGGAACGCGGGGTGGGTGGAAATTTGTGGATCCACGCAGATTCCAGAACTTTCCACCACAGAAATGTGGGTTTTTTTTACAATGTTTTAGGTTTGCAAGAGATTCTGGGTAACAGAACCTGGTGGGAGCCAGTCAAGTCACCCCATCCTGGATTCCCCTGGGTGTCTAGTTTTCAAAAATGTATAAATTTGCTAGGTTTCCCTAGGTGCCGGCAGAGCTAGGGTTAAAAAACTACAGCTAGGCACTTTGCCAAAAAAGGATCATTTCTCACTGTGAAATTGTGGTGTGTCCTCGTTGCGTTTTGCGCCGTTTCCTGTCGCGGGCACTAGGCCTACCCACTCAAGTGAGGTACCATTTTTCTTGGAAGACTTTGGGGAACGCAGGGTGTGTGGAAATTTGTGGATCCACACAGATTCCAGAACTTTCCACCACAGAAATGTGAGGAAAATGTGTTTTTTTGTACATTTTTTCGGTTTGCAAGGGATTCTGGGTAACAGAACCTGGTGGGAGCCAGACAAGTCACCCCATCCTGGATTCCCCTGGGTGTCTAGTTTTCAAAGATGTATAGGTTTTCTAGGTTTGCCTAGGTGCCGGCAGAGCTAGGGTTAAAAAACTACAGCTAGGCACTTCGCCAAAAAAGGGTATTTTTTCGCTGTGAAATTGTGGTGTGTCCACATTGCGTTTTGCGCCGTTTCCTGTTGCGGGCACTAGGACTACCCACACAAGTGAGGTACCATTGTTCTCTGAAGACTTTGGGGAATGCGGGGTGGGTGGAAATTTGTGGATCCACGCAGATTCCAGAACTTTCCACCACAGAAATGTGAGAAAAATGTGTTTTTTTTTACAATGTTTTAGGTTGGCAAGGGATTCTGGGTAACAGAACCTGGTGGGAGCCAGTCAAGTCACCCCATCCTGGATTCCCTGGGTGTCTAGTTTTCAAAAATGTATACATTTGCTAGGTTTCCCTAGGTGAAGGCAGAGCTAGGGTTAAAAACTACAGCTAGGCACTTTGCCAAAAAAGGGTCATTTTTCACTGTGAAATTGTGGTGTGTCCACGTTGCGTTTTGCGCCGTTTCTTGTCGCGGGCACTAGGCCTACCCACTCAAATGAGGTACCATTTTTCTCAGAAGACTTTGGGGAACGCGCGGTGGGTGGAAATTTGTGGATCCACGCAGATTCCAGAACTTTCCACCACAGAAATGTGAGGAAAATATGTTTTTTTGTACATTTTTTTGGTTTGCAAGGGATTCTGGGTAACAGAACCTGGTGGGAGCCAGACAAGTCACCCCATCCTGGATTCCCCTGGGTGTCTAGTTTTCAAAGATGTATAGGTTTTCTAGGTTTGCCTAGGTGCCGGCAGAGCTAGGGTTAAAAAACTACAGCTAGGCACTTTGCCAAAAAAGGGTCATTTTTCGCTGTGAAATTATGGTGTGTCCACGTTGCGTTTTGCGCCGTTTCCTGTCGCGGGCACTAGGCCTACCCATGCAAGTGAGGTACCATTTTTCTCGGAAGACTTTGGGGAACGCGGGTGGGTGGAAATTTGTGGATCCACGCAGATTCCAGAAGTCTCCACCACAGAAATGTGAGGAAAATTTGTTTTTTTACAATTTTTAGGTTTGCAAGGGATTCTGGGTAACAGAACCTGGTGAGAGACAGACAAGTCACCCCATCCTGGATTTCCTGGGTGTCTAGTTTTCAAAAATGTATAGGTTTTCTAGGTTTGCCTAGGTGCCGGCAGAGCTAGGGTGAAAAACTACAGCTAGGCACTTTGCCAAAAAAGGGTCATTTTTCGCTGTGAAATTGTGGTGTGTCCACGTTGCGTTTTGCGCCGTTTCCTGTCGCGGGCACTAGGCCTACCCATGCAAGTGAAGTACCATTTTTCTCAGAAGACTCTGGGGAACGCGGGGTGGGTGGAAATTTGTGGATCCACATAGATTCCAGAACTTTCCACCACAGTAATGCGAGGAAAATGTGGTTTTTTTGACAATTTTTTAGGTTTGCAAGGGATTCTGGGTAACAGAACCTGGTGAGAGCCAGACAAGTCACCCCATCCTGGATTTGCCTGGGTGTCTAGTTTTCAAAAATGTATAGGTTTGCTAGGTTTCCCTTGGTGCCGGCAGAGCTAGGGTTAAAAACTACAGCTGGGCACTTTGCCAAAAAGGGTCATTTTTCGCTGTGAAATTGTGGTGTGTCCATGTTGTGTTTTGCGCCGTTTCCTGTCGCGGGCACTAGGCCTACCCACGCAAGTGAGGTACCATTGTTCTCGGAAGACTTTGGGGAACGGGGGGTGGGTGGAAATTTGTGGATCCACGCAGATTCCAGAACTTTCCACCACAGAAAAGTGAGGAAAATTTGATTTTTTTGACAATTTTTTAGGTTTGCAAGGGATTCTGGGTAACATAACCTGGTGGGAGCCAGACAAGTCACCCCATCCTGGATTCCCCTGGGTATCTAGTTTTCAAAAATGTATAGTTTTGCTAGGTTTTCCTAGGTGCCGGCAGAGCTAGGGTTCAAAAACTACAGCTAGGCACTTTCCCAAAAAAGGGTAATTTTCCGCTGTGAAATTGTGGTGTGTCCACATTGCGTTTTGCGCCGTTTCCTGTCGCGGGCACTAGGCCTACCCACGCAAGTGAGGTACCATTGTTCTCGGAAGACTTTGGGGAAGGCGGGGTGGGTGGAAATTTGTGGATCCACGCAGATTCCAGAACTTTCCACCACAGAAATGTGAGTAAAATGTGGTTTTTTTGAAAAATGTTTAGGTTTGCAAGGGATTCTGGGTAACAGAACCTGGTGGGAGCCAGTCAGGTCACCCCATCCTATATTCTCCTGGGTGTCTAGTTTTTCAAAAATGTATAGGTTTGCTAGGTTTCCCTAGGTGCCGGCAGAGCTAGGGTTAAAAACTACAGCTAGGCACTTTGCCAAAAAAGGGTCATTTTTCACTGTGAAATTGTGGTGTGTCCACATTGCGTTTTGTGCCGTTTCCTGTCGCGGGCACTAGGCCTACCCACTCAAGTGAGGTACCATTTTTCTCAGAAGACTTTGGGGACCGCGCGGTGGGTGGAAATTTGTGGATCCAAGCAGATTCCAGAACTTTCCACCACAGAAATGTGAGGAAAATGTGTTTTTTTGGACAATTTTTTAGGTTTGCAAGGGATTCTGGGTAACAGAACCTGGAGGGGAGCCAGTCAAGTCACCCCATCCTATATTCTCCTAGGTGTCTAGTTTTCAAAAATATATAGGTTTGCTAGGTTTCCCTAGGTGCCGGCAGAGCTAGGGTTAAAAAACTACAGCTAGGCACTTTGCCAAAAAAGGGTCATTTTTCGCTGTGAAATTGTGGTGTGTCCACGTTGCGTTTTGCGCCGTTTCCTGTAGCAGGCACTAGGCCTACCCACGCAAGTGAGGTACCATTGTTCTCGGAAGACTTTGGGGAATGCGGGGTGGGTGGAAATTTGTGGATCCACGCAGATTCCAGAACTTTCCACCACAGAAATGTGAGGAAAATGTGTTTATTTTGACAATTTTTTAGGTTTGCAAGGGATTCTGGGTAACATAACCTGGTGGGAGCCGGACAAGTCACCCCATCCTGGATTCCCGTGGGTGTCTAGTTTTAAAAAATGTATAGGTTTGCCTATGTGCCGGCAGAGCTAGGGTTCAAAAACTACAGCTAGGCACTTTGCCAAAAAAGGGTAATTTTTCGCTGTGAAATTGTGGTGTGTCCACATTGCGTTTTGCGACGTTTCCTGTCGCGGGCACTAGGCCTACCCACGCAAGTGAAGTACCATTTTTCTCGTAAGACTTTGGGGAACGCGGGTTGGGTGGAAATTTGTGGATCCACGCAGATTCCAAAACTTTCCACCACAGAAATGTGAGTAAAATGTGGTTTTTTTGACAATTTTTTAGGTTTGCAAGGGATTCTGGGTAACAGAACCTGGTGGGAGCCAGTCAAGTCACCCCATCCTATATTCTCCTGGGTGTATAGTTTTTCAAAAATGTATATGTTTGCTAGGTTTCCCTAGGTGCCGGCAGAGCTAGGGTTCAAAAACTACAGCTAGGCACTTTGCCAAAAAAGGGTCATTTTTCGCTGTGAAATTGTGGTGTGTCCACATTGCGTTTTGCGCCGTTTCCTGTCGCGGGCACTAGGCCTACCCATGCAAGTGAGGTACCATTTTTCTTGGAAGACTTTGGGGAACGCAGGGTGTGTGGAAATGTGTGGATCCACACAGATTCCAGAACTTTCCACCACAGAAATGTGAGGAAAATGTGTTTTTTTGTACATTTTTTCGATTTGCAAGGGATTCTGGGTAACAGAACCTGGTGGAGACAGTCAAGTCACCCCATCCTGGATTCCCCTGGGTGTCTAGTTTTCAAAAATGTATAGGTTTTCTAGGTTTCCCTAGGTGTCGGCAGAGCTAGGGTTAAAAAACTACAGCTAGGCACTTTGCCAAAAAAGGATCATTTCTCACTGTGAAATTGTGGTGTGTCCTCGTTGCGTTTTGCACCGTTTCCTGTCGCGGGCACTAGGCCTACCCACTCAAGTGAGGTACCATTTTTCTTGGAAGACTTTGGGGAACGCAGGGTGTGTGGAAATTTGTGGATCCACACAGATTCCAGAACTTTCCACCACAGAAATGTGAGGAAAATGTGTTTTTTTGTACATTTTTTCGGTTTGCAAGGGATTCTGGGTAACAGAACCTGGTGGGAGCCAGACAAGTCACCCCATCCTGGATTCCCCTGGGTGTCTAGTTTTCAAAGATGTATAGGTTTTCTAGGTTTGCCTAGGTGCCGGCACAGCTAGGGTTCAAAAACTACAGCTAGGCACTTCGCCAAAAAAGGGTAATTTTTCGCTGTGAAATTGTGGTGTGTCCACATTGCGTTTTGCGCCGTTTCCTGTTGCGGGCACTAGGCCTACCCACACAAGTGAGGTACCATTGTTCTCTGAAGACTTTGGGGAATGCGGGGTGGGTGGAAATTTGTGGATCCACGCAGATTCCAGAACTTTCCACCACAGAAATGTGAGAAAAATGTGTTTTTTTTTTACAATGTTTTAGGTTGGCAAGGGATTCTGGGTAACAGAACCTGGTGGGAGCCAGTCAAGTCACCCCATCCTGGATTCCCCTGGGTGTCTAGTTTTCAAAAATGTATAAATTTGCTAGGTTTCCCTAGGTGAAGGCAGAGCTAGGGTTAAAAACTACAGCTAGGCACTTTGCCAAAAAAGGGTCATTTTTCACTGTGAAATTGTGGTGTGTCCACGTTGCGTTTTGCGCCGTTTCTTGTCGCGGGCACTAGGCCTACCCACTCAAATGAGGTACCATTTTTCTCAGAAGACTTTGGGGAACGCGCGGTGGGTGGAAATTTGTGGATCCACGTAGATTCCAGAACTTTCCACCACAGAAATGTGAGGAAAATATGTTTTTTGACAATTTTTTAGGTTTGCAAGGGATTCTGGGTAACATAACCTGGTGAGAGACAGACAAGTCACCCCATCCTGGATTCCCGTGGGTGTCTAGTTTTAAAAAATGTATAGGTTTGCTAGGTTTGCCTAGGTGCCGGCAGAGCTAGGGTTAAAAAACTACAGCTAGGCACTTTGCCAAAAAAGGGTAATTTTTTGCTGTGAAATTGTGGTGTGTCCACATTGCGTTTTGCGCCGTTTCCAGTCGCGGGCACTAGGCCTACCCATGCAAGTGAGGTACCATTTTTCTCGGAAGACTTTGGGGAACGCAGGGTGGGTGGAAATTTGTGGATCCACGCAGATTCCAGAACTTTCCACCACAGAAATGTGGGTTTTTTTACAATGTTTTAGGTTTGCAAGAGATTCTGGGTAACAGAACCTGGTGGGAGCCAGTCAAGTCACCCCATCCTGGATTCCCCTGGGTGTCTAGTTTTCAAAAATGTATAAATTTGCTAGGTTTCCCTAGGTGCCGGCAGAGCTAGGGTTAAAAACTACAGCTAGGCACTTTGCCAAAAAAGGGTCATTTTTCACTGTGAAATTGTGGTGTGTCCACGTTGCGTTTTGCGCCGTTTCCTGTCGCGGGCACTAGGCCTACCCACTCAAGTGAGGTACCATTTTTCTCAGAAGACTTTGGGGAACGCGCGGTGGGTGGAAATTTGTGGATCCACGCAGATTCCAGAACTTTCCACCACAGAAATGTGAGGAAAATGTGTTTTTTTGTACATTTTTTCGGTTTGCAAGGGATTCTGGGTAACAGAACCTGGTGGAGACAGTCAAGCCACCCCATCCTGGATTCCCCTGGGTGTCTAGTTTTCAAAAATGTATAGGTTTTCTAGGTTTCCCTAGGTGTCGGCAGAGCTAGGGTTAAAAAACTACAGCTAGGCACTTTGCCAAAAAAGGATCATTTCTCACTGTGAAATTGTGGTGTGTCCTCGTTGCGTTTTGCGCCGTTTCCTGTCGCGGGCACTAGGCCTACCCACTCAAGTGAGGTACCATTTTTCTTGGAAGACTTTGGGGAACGCAGGGTGTGTGGAAATTTGTGGATCCACACAGATTCCAGAACTTTCCACCACAGAAATGTGAGGAAAATGTGTTTTTTTGTACATTTTTTCGGTTTGCAAGGGATTCTGGGTAACAGAACCTGGTGGGAGCCAGACAAGTCACCCCATCCTGGATTCCCCTGGGTGTCTAGTTTTCAAAGATGTATAGGTTTTCTAGGTTTGCCTAGGTGCCGGCAGAGCTAGGGTTAAAAACTACAGCTAGGCACTTCGCCAAAAAAGGGTATTTTTTCGCTGTGAAATTGTGGTGTGTCCACATTGCGTTTTGCGCCGTTTCCTGTTGCGGGCACTAGGCCTACCCACACAAGTGAGGTACCATTGTTCTCTGAAGACTTTGGGGAATGCGGGGTGGGTGGAAATTTGTGGATCCACGCAGATTCCAGAACTTTCCACCACAGAAATGTGAGAAAAATGTGTTTTTTTTTTACAATGTTTTAGGTTGGCAAGGGATTCTGGGTAACAGAACCTGGTGGGAGCCAGTCAAGTCACCCCATCCTGGATTCCCCTGGGTGTCTAGTTTTCAAAAATGTATAAATTTGCTAGGTTTCCCTAGGTGAAGGCAGAGCTAGGGTTAAAAACTACAGCTAGGCACTTTGCCAAAAAGGGTCATTTTTCACTGTGAAATTGTGGTGTGTCCACGTTGCGTTTTGCGCCATTTCTTGTCGCGGGCACTAGGCCTACCCACTCAAGTGAGGTACCATTTTTCTCAGAAGACCTTGGGGAACGCGCAGTGGGTGGAAATTTGTGGATCCACGCAGATTCCAGAACTTTCCACCACAGAAATGTGAGGAAAATGTGTTTTTTTGACAATTTTTTAGGTTTGCAAGGGATTCTGGGTAACATAACCTGGTGGGAGCCAGACAAGTCACCCCATCCTGGATTCCCGTGGGTGTCTAGTTTAAAAAAATTTATAGGTTTGCTAGGTTTGCCTAGGTGCCGGCAGAGCTAGGGTTAAAAAACTACAGCTAGGCACTTTGCCAAAAAAGGGTAATTTTTCGCTGTGAAATTGTGGTGTGTCCACATTGCGTTTTGCGCCGTTTCCAGTCACGGGCACTAGGCCTACCCATGCAAGTGAGGTACCATTTTTCTCGGAAGACTTTGGGGAACGCGGGGTGGGTGGAAATTTGTGGATCCACGCAGATTCCAGAACTTTCCACCACAGAAATGTGAGAAAAATGTGGGTTTTTTTTACAATGTTTTAGGTTTGCAAGGGATTCTGCGTAACAGAACCTGGTGGGAGCCAGTCAAGTCACCCCATCCTGGATTCCTCTGGGTGTCTAGTTTTCAAAAATGTATAGATTTGCTAGGTTTCCCTAGGTGCCGGCAGAGCTAGGGTTAAAAAACTACAGCTAGGCACTTTGCCAAAAAAGGGTCATTTTTCACTGTGAAATTGTGGTGTATCCACGTTGCGTTTTGCGCCGTTTCCTGTCGCGGGCACTAGGCCGTCCCACTCAAGTGAGGTACCATTTTTCTCAGAAGACTTTGGGGAACGCGCGGTGGGTGGAAATTTGTGGATCCACACAGATTCCAGAACTTTCCACCACAGAAATGTGAGGAAAATGTGTTTTTTTTTACAATTTGTTAGGTTTGCAAGGGATTCTGGGTAACAGAACCTGGCGGGAGCCAGTCAAGTCACCCCATCCTATATTCTCCTGGGTGTCTAGTTTTCAAAAATGTATAGGTTTGCTAGGTTTCCCTAGGTGCCGGCAGAGCTAGGGTTCAAAAACTACAGCTAGGCACTTTGCCAAAAAAGGGTCATTTTTCACTGTGAAATTGTGGTGTGTCCACGTTGCGTTTTGTGCCGTTTCCTGTCGCGGGCACTAGGCCTACCCACGCAAGTGAGGTACCATTTTTCTTGGAAGACTTTGGGGAACGCGGGGTGGGTGGAAATTTGTGGAGCCACGCAGATTCCAGAACATTCCACCACAGAAATGTGAGGAAAATTTTGGTTTTTTGACATTTTTGTAGGTTTGCAAGGGATTCTGGGTAACATAACCTGGTGCGAGCCAGTCAAGTCACCCCATCGTGGATTTCCCTGGGTGTCTAGTTTTAAAAAATTTATAGGTTTGCTAGGTTTCCCTAGGTGCCGGCAGAACTAGGGTTCAAAAACGACAGCTAGGCACTTTGCAAAAAAAGGGTAATTTTTCATTGTGAAAATGTGGTGTGTTCACGTTGCGTTTTGAGCCGTTTCCTGTCGTGGGCACTATGCCTACCCACACAAGTGAGGTACCATTTTTATCGGGAGACTTAGGGTAATACAGATTTGTAAAGCAACTGTTATTACCTATTGACTTTCAATGCATTTCTGCCTTCCAAATGAAAGACAATATGTAAAAAAGAAGTAATTTTGAAAAATGCCCGCTAATTCTCATGCTAGTATGAGTATTCCCAATTTTGGAAATGTGCAAATATCTACTGTTTCTAAACTCTATATTTTGTTACCATTTCAGAAATACATAGGTGTCTTTCATACCGATTTTTCCATGTATAAATTTTCCCAGAATAATTGCTATATACCCGGTACATAATAAAAAACCATTGCAAGTCGCTGTTCAGTTTTTGGCTCTGGGTTCGTCGGGTTCTTGGTGAACCTACAAGTCCTATATATTGCCACAACCAGTAAGGTCCCTCGGATGTAACGGTATATTGCTTTCAAAGAGCTGTCATAATTAGAAGAAGTTACAGGTGAAAACGTTAACACAAAACTCTGTTTTTTTCAACTAATTTTCAATTTTTCCTATATTTAAATGTTAGTTTCTATAAAGAAACCTTGAAGGATCTACACAAATGACCCCTTGCTGAATTCAGAATTTTGTCTACTTTACTAAAATGTATATCTTTCCAGGATCCATTATTGCTTTCATACCCATTTCTACCATTAACTGGAAGGAGGTTGAAAGCACAAAAAATAGCAAAAATAGGCTATGTCCCAGAAAAAAACTGTGTAAAAAATGTTGGTTTGCTGACAAAAGTCTGTCATTCCCTAAAAGCTGGGAAAATGGTGATTTCAGCCCCACAATCCCTTTTTGGATACCATTTGCAGGAAAAAACCCAGACGCTTTCATTTGCAGCCCTTTTTTCCCATTTTTCCCAAAAAAAACAAAATTTAACTGTATTTTGGCTAATTTCTGGGTCCCCTCCAGGGGAATCCACAAACCCTGGGTACCTTTAGAATCCCCATGATGTTGGAAGAAAAGGACGCAAATTTGGCGTGGATACCTTATGTGGTCAAAAAGTTACAGGGGCCTAAACGCGAACTACCCCAAATAGCCAAAAAAAGGCTTAGCACAGGGGGGGAAAAGGCCTAGCAGCGAAGGGGTTAAGGGCCAGATGCATAACAGGGTTTTGCCCATTCTGTGTCTATGGGAAAATGTGTTCATGCATATGGCCCCAAGTCTGTGTAACTATGGCATTGAAGGAGACTGTTGCGAAGTAAAAGGCAGGCACATTGGAATACTGGAGATGCCTTTTATTATGATTTTTCACCACCACAGGTTCCAGTTAGCTGTGGAACTTTCAGTTACTCAAAGGAGTAACATTCCAACTGGGGGATGCAGGGGGGAGGGATATACCAAAGGGGAATGTAACAGAGATGTATTTAATAAATCACTGGGGATAGTTTTTGTCCCTGCGAGGTTCCAGAAAACACTGATGTGTAGCACAAAGAGACAGCCAGCTCCCAAACGTGCCAAAAATGTGGAAGAGGAAAGTGGGAGATTTTTAAAAAAGAATCAGGAGAATGTATTTCTCCCATTAATGTCTGTTGCTGCCTGCATTGGGTCTATTGTCATGTATGGGACTTGCAAGTGGGCTGCTGCAGGAGTGGATATCAGAAATGCAAATATAAGTTTTTTCCTTACCTGCAAGGAGCACAGAGAAATCGCTATCGCAGACAGAGAGAGCGTGACAAAAATGTCTTGCATGCAGGAGCGGGTTACTGGCAGTGTATAATCTGAGTCACACAAGACCAGTCCCTGCAGTCTGAAGCCCACTGAGGAATCAGGTTTTTTCATAAAGGGATCGGGAGGCACTAGCCTTGAAAACAGTAGTCTCCCGCCGGACTCAGGAGGGTTGGCATGTATGTCTTTGCAGACCCACACTTCACTGTCATAGCTCGCCATGGAGCTACATTTAGCTTGATAAATGTTGATCATAGCTTTCAATGGTTTTGCCCCCTGTCTGGAGGTGAAATCAACCACCGACGTAACCACCCTAGGCGTCGCAGTTCTTTCGGCTGCAGCCAGCGGTGCCCATGAGCATTTTTCATCAAATGAGACCCCGAGGTAGAGAAAGGTCTTCACCCTGGTATTCTCACATCCCTCAAAGATACATTTTCTTTGTCCGGTGCCCCTGAATCCGACAACCAGTATGTGAGACTCACTATAGCTGGTACTTAAATTCAAACTATCCATAAAGGCCACAGATTAAGGAGCTGCTGCAAGACGACGGTGGTTCTCGCGAATAACACAGCATCGTCAGCACACAGTAGTGCCAGGATAAGGTGAGATCCCACCCATGAGATATCTTTACATGCTGCACATAAAGTTGGACCTGAATTGTTTATGTACAGTGTGAATAAAAGTGGTGCCAAAATGCACCTGTCTCACCCCCCACCGAACCTTAAAAGGAATGGTACAACTCCCATCTTTATCATATCTTATCACATCTGTTAGGTTCTTTTGCAAATCATGTAAAAAGGCAACTATATCCCTATTGATTTCCATATCAAGAAGGATTACCCATAATTTACTCCTGTTCACTCTATCGAATGCTGACATAAGATCCATAAAGGCCATGTGGAGTGAACAATGCTTTCCAACTTTATATTTCCCTATTATCATCTGTAGGTTTAAACACTGATCCAGAGTCCTCCGGCCTGGTCTAAAACCATATTGCAAGTTAAACAGTACATTGTTCTCATCCATCCCATTGGCTAATATAGATAGAATGGCCCTTCCCATAATCTTGACTACAGAATCAATGAGCTTTATGGGTCTTTAGCAACGTGGGTCATCTCTGCCTTTTTTTTAAAACAGGTACTTTGATAGATCTGAACCATGACATGGAAATACCCACTTTACATGTGCCATTTAAGGTATTGGTGAGTATTTTCGGCCAACTGGAGGCATCAAGTTTATATAAATGGGCAAGTACTCCATCTGGACCTTGTGCCTTATTCTTAGATAAATAGGTAATTGCCTCACTTACTTCTTTGAATTGAAATTTTAAGCTGGATTTACCTATAGGAATCTCTCTAACTAAGGCTTCAACAAGGTCAGGGCCATAGATCTTTTCAAAATGTTGCACCCATTTTGCCTTTTAATTAAAGAAAGTCTAAAACTAGTTTTCAAATTTTCAAGGAAACTAGTGCTTCCTTCTAATATTACCTCTAGGTGGGACTATGCCAATATACTTTACTTAGGTCTACCAGAATACATTCTGCAACGGCTACAGATGGTACAAAAAGCTGCAGACAAGCTCCTAGGTTGCAATCCGTCTATGAGTAGTTAAAATATATTCATTGTCTTCCAGTTTGGCTGTGCATTCATTTTAAAGGCCTGCTTTTCACTTTTGGAGCAGTTCACAACAGCGGGCCTTGTTATCTGAGAGACAGAATTCAAGTGCACCATTATACCAGAACGCTTCCATCCGCATACAAACTCCGCCTGACAGTGCCAAAAATGTTTGCCAGTCTCGCCTAGGCGGACGATCTTTTTCTTTCCTATCCCCCCGGCTCTAGAATGCTGCACCTTTAGGAATTTGGGAAATATGAATATTCTGATGAATGAACTTTCAAGAAGCATTTAAAGACGTTGCTGTTTCGGTTAGTCTAGGTAACCCTGGTTAAGAATCCTCCTTTAGTCCATAAGAGCTGAGATGTCTGCCTGTCAGCTGTGCACTTTATAAATATTTCATTCAATCAATAACTAATTAATTAATTAATTCATTCATTCATAAACTCTGGGAAATTCCAAGTTGCTTGCACAATCTCCAGACAAGCAAGATGCAAACAAAAAAGGTGCTCAGCTTTGGGTTGAGCTAGTTCACCACTTCCTGATGGGACCCCAAGTGCAGAAAATATAATTTACTGTAAGGTGTGCCCTAATGGGATGGCTAGAGAGATGCATGCGAACCAGTGGCGGCTTGCAGAGGGAGTGCTGCAGGGCGGTGGGGTGGGGCGGGGGAGGGGCTGGGTGGGGGGGTAGTGGAGTCAGACATACGACGGGCAGGAGTAAAGTAAGTAAATAAATAAATAAAACTATTTACCTTGCGCTCGCTGCATCGCCAACTCGGCCCACCGCCCGCAGCACTCCCTCTGCGAGCCGCCACTGATGCGCACATAGGAATGGGTAATGCATAGGTCTTCAAATGCTGTTTTGATCTTTCTTTAAAGGCACTTCTTCTTAAGTCATGAAGAAATTCCAAAGTTATGCGCATTTTCCAAATGGGAAAATGGATTGAAAACGAGAACAGTAAAAACTGAGATATACCAACGTAGAAAGGCCGTCTACTCCATGACAAAAGCCTTAAGTGCAATGGGTACAGAACTGCAAGATTTTCTAAAGTTACTCAAGAGATTCTGGAAGGGGTGAAAATGAAAACAGGACATCCCACGGTGCACAGAAATTGTTATAAGAATAGGACCGTAACATGACAAAATGCAATAGGAAAGCATCAGCCATCAGAGAAGGTCGTGGATGTAGCATCCTGCTGGACACGTTCTAGTGTTCTGCCTGGTGTCAACCCACACTGTACACCCACCCATCATAGGTGTCACCGGTCAGGTGACCCTGCTAATAAAAGGGGCTGGGTGCACGTGCCCGGGGCCAGGTCTAGTACCCCATACCATGTGTCTGCGTAGTCCTTCGTCCGGCATGTGGGCCTAGTGGCCTTACACTCCACAATGGTGATGAGCGGGATGGACCGCATGTGTGCTGGCAGCTGTTCCTGGTGGGGAGAAGAGTAGCCGGGTCATCTGGCAGCCCGCACCTACTTACAGCACGACAGCAACTGCCGCAGGGTGAGAGTAAAGCCTCCCGGAGAGTGAGCATGCTGACACCCACCAGCAATGCCCTGCAGCCCCCTTTGTGCCAATCAAACCTGGGGAGAGAGATCTGGAGGAGATAAGGTGCCACGTTTAGCACCGTAGGCCCTCAATGCTTGAGGCGCGTACATACTACCAACCCAGCATGGGAGAAGCGACCCGCACCAAGAGAAGTGGACCCACACTACCGAACCCACAATGCCCATACAGGGTGAGCAGACTGCGGTCAAGTGCCAGCAACCAAGAGAAGAGAGAAAATGGCACCAGCCGGCTAACGGGACATAAGGTATGTTGGCTGCCTTTTGAGGCCCAACCGGAGCGGTTGTGGGAAGGAGACGGGACGCCCGGCCGGTGCATTGTTTGACCCCCACGCCTGCTGTCCCTGCGCAGCCTACATTCAGTGAAAAGACAGCTGCAGGGAAGAAAGACTTCCATCAGCTGCCCAGAAGCCTGAGCAAATGAGGCCGACACCAGCCCTGAATAGTGACGCCCGCGTCTGCAGTGCCACACCGGTAGTCGAGGCAATTGAAGCCACTATAAAGAGGTACAGGACCCCCGCATGAGCACTGAGCCAAAGTTGAGCCCCCTCCCTATGGACTGCTGCCATCCCCTGTGTGACTCATAACGACTGCCACAGTGAGAAAAAAAAATAGCGGAAGCGCTGCTGGTAAGGTTTCCCAGCCACAGTTAACAGATCCAGGAGTCGGAAGGCTTGAGGAGGTGCTGCCTGCCAGCGTGAAGAAGTGCAGCTACTCCACAGGGGTCTCCGCCTCATGTGTTTTCTTGCCAGCTGACACCTATGGAGCCCCTGCAAGTGAGAGGGGCATTGCTGTTCCTGGCTCCAGTCCCAGAAGCACCCATGAGGAGAGACAACTGCAGCACCACCTGGTGGCAGCTCAGCGTAACTGCACCATTTGAATGCGGCAACCCCAACTATATACTTCTCTGCCGGCAGCTTCAGCCCCGCCCAACCTGCGAGTGCAGTGGGACCACCACCGTGGAGTTGAAAGGAGGACTCTTGAAAAAGCCTGCAGCTGTTGGGAGGAGAAGCACGACCCGCAGCAATAGCAAGACTGCCGTGGCCTGTGAATTAAGTGACTGGCGCCACCGGGTGGATGATCGTAGCACTGCGCCTCAGAGTATCTAAATTACCACAAGGAGAGTGGGATGCAGGACAGGTGGGAGTGCATGGAGCACCCTCTAGTGGCCATCTGCAGCCACAGCCGGCCAGATGAGACTTTACTACCTTACTGAAAATGCCAGCAGGAGCACACATGAGAAAAGCAGGTGAGGCCACTGTGTCTGCGGAATCATCGACTGTCCCCCAGGCAAAGCCAGCCAGCATGCACAGACAGATCTGAGCAGGAGCTGCTATGCTGATACAAGATGCAACAGTCCTACCGCTAGCACTCCACTGCTGAGTTCACAATGGACGGAGAAGCAGTACTGCACCCGTAGCTGGCCAGAAGTTGCCACTACATTCACCACTGCCTGAGTCCTGACACAGACTGGGACAATTAAATTCAACTGAAGGAGAGCATGCAGTGCCCTGTGCTCCAGGCAGCAAGAGACTGGCCACGAGGGTGCTGTCAGTCATTTTAGAGGCCAGAGGCTGTGACTCCCAATGAGGAGCCCCATGTAGCCCAAAGTTGCACCAGCCAAGACAAGCTCAGCTCAAGCAGCAAAGCTACAGACAGCAAGCTCTGCTAGACAACTAGCAAGCCACAAGGAGCACTTTGCTCTGCATATGCACCACCTAGCACTGAGTGCCACCACCACCTTCAGGAAGATAGCGCCACATGCCCCAAGTGGTGAACAAACACCACCACAAGAAAGGACAGCACGCACGCAAGATGCCAGCAGAGAGAAACTGCCCCGCTCTCTCTCCATGAAGGTGAAGGAGAACGAAGAGCGTGAAGTCAGAGTTGTAAAAAAGCCGCACTAGTGAGCTTGACGGCCCGGATAGACGCCCAGGAGAGAGAGAGACCTCCCCACAGAGAAATAATGCTGAATGCCACAGAGAGAGCCTCTACATCTTCAACAGCACCAGCGAAGCCCCACAGTGGACCAAAGACAGCACAGAGTGTCCTCCCTCACACTGCCTCAAGACGGAGTGGCCAGTGGCCCAAGACCGACAAGAGAAGAGTCACACACTCCACGTGGCAAGCTGCCACCGCAACATGTGCTCCGATGACAGGCGACATGTGGCCGGATGCCACATTTGCACAACAAACAAGGAGCACGTCACACGAACTGACCGACCCTGCCAAGCAGGCCTGAACGGTGTCAGGATCATGCGCCACGACGGCACAGGCTCGAGGTGCAAGCATGACGTCCTCGAGCAAAGAGGTAACCTGCCAACCTATCAGAGGAGCACCGTGAAAATTCCTGAGGAGTGGATGGGGGCTGCGAAAGGTCCACAAGAAGAAGAAGCATGCCCTAGGGAAAGGACAGACCTGCCACAGGTCTGCAGCAAGTAAAGGCAGTCCTAAGAACTGGACATGATCAGCGAGATGTCCAGGTGGCACAAATATGAGACATGTGGCAGGACGCCACATCCGAGTGAGGAACCTGGTCGGAAGGAGGAGAAGAGCATGGCAGGACGCCACTTTGTGAAGGAGGAGAGAAGAGTGGCACAACGCCACAGGGCGAACAACCACTACAGGCATGCAAGAGGGAAAAGGAGAAGAGCGACAGGACAGAGGACTCGTGCAAGCACTGGAGAAGGTGTTCATCAGCACAAGCCAGCCACTGGGGTGCAGAGACGTGACTGGAGACAGCTTAGCAGGAGGACCAACCGTAAGCCGCTAGCAAGCCCGATTTGCATCCAGGCCCCATGCTTCACAGTGCCACCGTCCACTCACCTGTCACCAGCTGCTTGGCATCAATGACAGCACATCTAGCAAGTGCACCTGCCAGAAGACTGGTCACCGTCCCCTCCAATGAAGGCCCTCATCCACCAAGGTCATCCTCAATATTTGCAGGTTTGCCATCCACTGGAACCTGAGCGCCTGCAAGAAGATCTCCAAAGTGGACTCCACCACCGCTCCAGATGCACCGCTATTGGAACTATGTAAATAGACTCCAACACTGCGACACCAGGCGGGTCTGAACTACATCGCTGAGGTGGACTAAAGCCTCCTAAACATGCGGTCCAGAGCTCCAGCACCGCCTGGCAGACAGCCTGAAGAGACTCATTGGTGCTATGTTTCGAAATGTTGTTTTTCCCATAGGTTGGACTTCTGTTTGTTATTTTTCCATTAAAATTTGGGAGGGATGTATTGCCCTGCTGGACATGTTCTAGTGTTCCACCTGGTGTCAACCCACACTGTACACCCACCCATCACAGGCGTCACCGGTCAGGTGACCCTGCTAATAAAAGGGTCCGGAAGCACGTGCCCTGGGCCAGGTCTAGTGCCCCATACCATGAGTCTGCATAGTGCTTCGTCCGGCATGTGGGCCTAGTGCCCCCAAACTCCACAGTGAATAAAAGTGAAAATGAACAGGAGGCGTTCTCTAATTGGTGGGGCTGTGCAAAGTCCATAATCAAGGGAGCAACAGTAGAATGCTAGTCAAACTGATAATCAGCTATATACAGACTTGACTTTTGAAAAGAGGATTTTTAAACGTCAAGGGAAAGGAGCCTTAAGCTCCTCTGTATGAGATAGATGCTCTCCCTCTGTCTCTTGGTAGAGGAGGAAATTCTACTGAATGTCTATGGGATATTTTAAAGAGTGAGAATCAGGATCAGCTGTTAATTCTTTTAATCTGTTGATTTGCCAAGGTCATATGTGGAAGGTTGTGGTAGTGGATGAATCAAGCAGTTTTAAGGAGGCACTATGGTGGCCTTTAAAGGCATTTTTCAGGCACTCTGAAGATTTCTTCTGGCCCTCTGCAAGCCACGAGGCTTCCATGTTCCCCGATTACACTTGTAGGCTTTCAGAGTCAGCAACGTCAGCCAGTAAACAAATGTCCATTTCATGCTGCATTTACTTCCTCTTCAGCTGGCTCAGGTTCAAGTCGATACTCGAGTGGTTTTGTGATCAGTTGTAAGACGGAGCAGAAGATGAGAAAGTGATGTGGGACCACAAGCTTGACTCATAGTTTCCGACTTGCCTTGCCAACCAATTCCTGCTCACACCATCATCACATCCCCATATTGATAGTATCAGTGGATCCCACACATGCAAGACATTAAGATAATCGCTACAGTTACACTTTCAGCCATCAATACATCTACATAAGTCTGATCAGCTGTTTTGTCGACTGTCAATAATTTAATGATCAACATGATTAACAGCAAAGTCAAATTACAAAGGCAATATGCTAAAGATAAAGGACAACCAGTGAGTAATCATCTCTTATGTTTGGATGAGTTTCACCTGTTCCAGCGTGGCTCCCTACAGATGGTAATGTGGCTACAGAGTATAGGAGCTGCCGGCAATGGATGTGGACTGTCTGCCGCTGTAGCCCCTTTAGCCCTGGATGCTAGGAGTTTGCCTGGTCCCACAGCAGGCTATTATTCATTTACTACGTGTGCTTCCATCCCATATATATCCACATTGCATGAAGCTGATAAACTTTACAGAAACAGTAAATATTTCCCAATGTCATTCAGTGAAATCAAAACACCATCCAGGTCTACAGTTGTTTGCTCCACCCTCTAGTGATTAAAAGGGGCAGATTTACAAGCCCCTTGCGTCATTTTTGCGCCGCCGTTGCCTCATTTTTTGTGATGCAGCAGCGGCGTAAAAATGCGGCCCATTTACAACGTGACGCATACAGGGAGATGCGTCACGTTGTAAAGCCCTGCGTCACATTATACCTGCATCAGGTATAATGTATGCAGGGTGGGCGTTCCTACGCAGGAAAGCCTCGTAGAAGTGACGCAGTGAAATCTACAAGATTTCACTGCGCCACTTCTAGGATGCCACTGCGTCAAAACCTTACGCCTGCTTGAAGCAGGCGTAAGGAGTGACACAGTGTAATGAGAATAGGTCTCAACATGGATTGTTGGAGTTGTGTCATGCTCGCGACACGACTCCAGCAATGCGTGACTTTTGCGCCAACAGATGCGTCAGAATTTCTGACGCATCTGTCAATCTTGCGCCATGGTGCGCCGTATTGTAGATACAGTTAGAGCTTATTCAAGATGCATCCGTATTACTGCAGCAGCGACAGAGACAGGATTGGTTCCTGATAACATGACCGCGTTTACATGTCTGACTAAACAGCATTCCAACTGAACTGATACAGCGACTGTTGGCTTCCATCTGCATATTTAAGAACCGCAATTGAAGCAGGCCTTACTAATTAGTCCAGTGCCAGCAATTCCTGAATATTACTGAGCAACCTGCAACCATTACAAAAGACACCACCACGTCCAAGTCCTGATGAAAACCCCTGAATGGTGACGGGGTTGGAAACGCGTTGACGACAGCGTCTGGGAAAAGCTAACCTCGAGGGCTTAGGGAGAAGGCTTAATTAAATTCCCTCCCTAGTTACCCTAAACTTGACTTAAAGGATCCCCAGAGCTGTGCATATAGGCAGGAGAAAGTATAGTGGTTTGCAAGTTTTGACTTGCCACTCCGCCTGATTGCTACTTTTGATTTATGGACTGGTGCCTTGATTACCCTTTTCTGTTTCTTCAACTGCACATAAATTGCTGATGTATTATACACATTTGTAAATAATTGTTTATATGTGTTATTTGTTCATGTAATTCATATGTTGAAAAATGTCATCAGTTTGTGTTGCCCTTAATGTTTGACGTGATTTGAATGTTAATGAATTTATGGAATATTTCAAAAATTGTGAAATAAATCACACGAGCCTCTGAATTGACTCCACTGGCTCGGTATTGAATAAGCTCTAACTGTAGCTACTGGATACTCTTGTTCATATAATTATTGGTGGTCCCATCCAGTTAGCTTAGGACCCAAGCCTTCCTCAGGTTTCAAGTATTGTAGATACGGCACATGCACGGTGGTGCAAGGGTTTCTCAGGGTGGCGCAGGAAAAGTGACGCATCTCTACAGATGCGTCACTTTCTTGTAAATCTCCCCCAAATATTTCCTAGCATGTCAAGCCCCACCCTACTTCGACCTCCAAGTCTTTAGGACACTAACTCTTAACTAATACTTGGGCTAAGAAAGCCACTGTCTAGTCGTGGGCCCTAGGCCCACATGCTAATAAAGGATTGACACAAACACCATCAGTAGTGTACTCAAACTGGACACGAGCACGTGCACTCGGGCTCTTTTATTGGCAGGGTCACCTGACCGGTAACACCTGTATTGGATGGGTGTGGGGTGGGTGTATGAGCCATCCCTCGAGGGAGTGACTGGCAAAAACACTAGACTGGGTCCAACAGGACTCAACATTCCTCCCAAATTTTATTAAAACAAAAACAACAAACAAGAGTCCAACCTGTGGGAAGGAATGAGAAGACAACTAAAAATAACTGAAGTCTCACAGTTCGGAGATGCAGTTCGCAGGACAGCGGTGGACAGGTGCAGCTGAGAGCACCCGGACATCTTGGCACGTACCCATACTTTAACCAGGTACATCTGGACACAAACACTGTGCTGATGAAGTCCGGACCTTTCAGCTTTGCGTCAGTAGAGTGACAGTCCACTTATGTGATGTTCGTCGGTCCAGCGTACTCTTGCTGTGAGGCAATTGGTGTCTTGTAGTTCAAACATAGGTGCATCATGAGCATAGGTGGAGTCCATTGTAAACACCTGACAATGGTGTCGCTTGATCCCTTGACGACAGTCTTGGCATTCTGTGACCTGTTGAAGTCTCTGTTGCATGGCCTGGCTACCTCCTGGAATCCATCGGTGGGGCAAAGTAAAGTCCATCTCTCACGCTTGGGGGAGCCCCCTTGGATGAGTTGCCATGGGACTGCCTATGGGCTGCACTGGTTCTGCATGTGTCTGAATCTAGACAGCCGCAAGACCACCTCGGAGCCACCGCCTAGTCAATCGTGCAACTTCAGGGGTGGATGTGTCCTGGTCAGAACATGCTCTTGCTACCGGGATCAGAATGTAAGCCAGTTAGACAAATGGTCACTGGTTTTTTGGATCGTCATTCTGTATGGCAATGGTGCAGGACTCCCAGTCATGTTATTTGATGCTCCAGGGATGGTGGTGATGCACGTGACAACTGATGGAGTGGCTGCCATGGGATGACTTGTACGACAGGTGGTGATGACTTGCACGGAGTAAGGGTGACTGGCAAATCTTTGCAGTCATGAGACTCGTCGGACACTTGGTGCAGCTCTTCTTATTTGGCATGTGTGTAAGCAAACAGGGATGCCCTTTTCTTTAAGCAGCCGGTGACATGTGGCTGGACGGTCACACTGTGAAGAATGGGGCAGATACACAGTTCGCGCATGTAGGCGGCTTACTTTTGGTACTCCCACTGAACTATCTCCTGTGACGTCAACGCACCCCGGTGGCTGGTGTGTATTAGTAGGTGCACTCAGGTGATGCTGCGAGTACTCGTTCTTGTCCCCTTTTGTTGACTTCTCCTGCGCACCTGTTGTCGTCTGCTTTCCTCTGATAGGATTGTCACCCTCCTATCCCTCCACTCCTTTTCTTCTCTGCAAACGTGGCAACGTGCCACGCTCTCTTTTCCTTGGTTCTTGCTTCATGTGTAATGTGGCTTCTGGCACATGTCTTCTTTGTAACCGTTGCAAGGTGGCAACAGGCCACGCAAGTGCATGTCTTTTCTACACATGCCATGAAAAAGTGGCGACAGGCCACTCAATGCATGTCTTTTCTACACATCCTCTGAAAGTGGCGACAGGCCACGCATTCTCACAGGGACCTCCTGCTCACTCCGTCATGTCCTTTGAACTACACATCTTCTCCCGTCATGGACCACTCACCGGTCCGGTCCTGTCAATAGGACTGGGCGTCTTCTAAGGTGCGTCAGCCATTTCAGGGACAGCAGTGGAGGTAGGTGTACTTTGATGGATCCGTTCTTTAGTGCCTTCCATACCCTTCTTCTCCTCGACAGAGTATTCTGGCTGCAACTGGAACGCTGTGGGAAGTATGGGTCTCCCTTCTCCTGAATCAGTGGCAGCTTGCCACTAGGGGATGTGCGACACTCCTCTTGCCTGTAATGGGACGATGTGCGACAGTCTTAAGGGCATTGGGGGCACTCCCTGAATAGTCTGGCCCACTGCAGGGCGATGCTATTGCAGTTGAGGTGTGTAGATGATCCTCTTTCTGCATTCAGGCCATGCAGGGCACCTCCTCTGGGATCTCCTTGGTGCTTAGCTTCATTAATGGCGGGTAACCTCCATTCCGACTCCTCTTCGCTCGAGGGTGCAGCACTTGTGCCTCGATGCTGCTCCGTCATGAAGCGGTGCATTGTCTGTATTCCTTGCATCTGGGCCCTCTCTGTATCTTCTTTTGGGGGTATGCGGCACCCTCCGCCATGGTGGGTTGACCTGCTGGGCCAATGACTGTTGTCGCATGTTCCTGGCAGCATGTGTTGGTGGCTGGATACCACTAGGGGCGTGCAGTGTGTCTCTGCTGCCCCAGTTTCACTTTTCTCTCTCTTGCGAGCCAGCAACTGCCGGTGATGCAATGTAACCACAGGAGGAAAATACTCTGACAAATGAGAGGTGCTCGGGTAACGATTCACTACTTGCTGCCCAGCAGTCTGATTAGTATGGGAGGCAAAAGGTCTCTTCTCCCTATTGTACGCGGTGGCAGTATAAGGCCACCAGGTAGCGTTCTCCCAGCCAGACTCTGCTCTTTTCTTTCTTGTGTGTAGTGTTGCTGGCCAATGCAGCATGGCTGTTGTTGGAAGCACACAGTCTCTTCAGGCAGCCACTGGGGGCGGGTGTGCCATGGGCTGCTATAGGGGCAGGTGCAGTCTTTGTCTGGGTCAGTCTCTCTAGCTGTACCTGCTTCTCTCTTTCAATGGTGGCCACGTGCCACCAGAGGTGTGTGTGCCCTCTTCCTTCTTCACTGAGTGACAGCCGGCTTCTCTCTTCTCCCACGACAGCTTTACGTGGCTGCTGTTCCCCACCAGGAGGCGTGCAGCGCAGGTCTCACCCCTTGATTCTGTGCTTGGACAGTGTAGCTTCCCCCATGTGTTCTTGGTGCCAGGCGGCTTGCACTTCGCATTAGTGTGGGTTTGTATGGGACTGTTTCTTTTGGGACATGAGTGCTTTACTTTAGTGCAGTACAGCGTTAGCACGTATGCAGGTGCGGTTTAACTGTCTGCTGTATTTAGGTGAGGCACCGCAGTTGGCCAGCCACCTTGTGTAACTTAAGGTTGACGGTCACTCCCTTATTTTGAAAATGATTTTTTTGAAAACGTAGCCCCATCGGTCTGCTTCATTTACCCATCACTTACAGGTGCAGTTCAATGAGCAGCCAACAGGTGGGGCTGCAGCCACCTCTAGTCAGGCCGCAGCAGTCTTCCCTGCAATTCTCACATCGCTGCCTCGCTTTGAATATGGGCCCCAGTCCTTTGCGCTGCCTACCAGACATAAATTAAGGTGTGAGGGGGGTGTTTGATTGACTGAGGTTGCGGCGTGAATTATCTCCCCTGCCGGCGGGGCTCTGCAGGTGGCTACCGACATGAAAACAGAACTGCCCCCGGGTGATTCTTGCCAGGCCGTATCTTCAGCGCGCACCACGTGGTGCACAGCAGTTAAGTGAGGGTGCGGGAGTGGCGTGGTGTTCTCGGTGGCAGCAGTCAGCAGTGGAGAGACTTATATACAGGCCACGTTGGGGGTATCACTGCGTACCTCAGGAGCGCGGTATTCTTCTCCTCTCTTTGCAAGGACTGGTGGCGGCAGGCTCAAACAGCTACCGGCACGTCACTCGGTATGGGGCAGAGTAAGGTAGGGGCCCTGGCATACCTTGATGAGCTCGCCCTCTGCTGCCATCCCTCTGATAGCGCTGCTGTCAGCTTCTAAGTGCTACCTGCTTCACACGATCACTTAGCAGTCGGCCGCAGCAGTCACAGTGAGGTACTGGAGAGTCTCAGTTGCCACCCTCTCAAGCAGGGAAAAGGTTCACTCTCGTCTTGGGGCGACGCGACCACTTCACAGGGGCAAGGTGCGGTAGCAGAGAGGATCCTGATCTCATCAGGGCAGGCAATATCGGCGGTGCTACAATATACTCTTTCCTTTCCTTTCATGGCAGACGGTCGCAGGCAGCACGGCGGGGGCACGGTCAAGAAAAAACCGGGCAATATTTCCTCCAGTAGGAATGTTGGAGTCTCTTTCAGCAGGCACACGGGGTCCGACCCGCCTCGTCGCCATTGTTGAGTCGTGGGCCCTAGGCCCACATGCTAATAAAACATTGACACAAACACCATCAGTAGGGTACTCAAACTGGACACGAGCACGTGCACTCGGGCTCTTTTATTGGCAGGGTCACCTGACCGGTGACGCCTGTGTTGGATGGGTGTGGGGTGGGTGTATGAGCCATCCCTCGAGAGAGTGGCTGGCAAATACACTAGACTGTGTCCAGCAGAACACAACAGCCACGTCCTCCACCTGAAGCCCACACAAGTACCTCGTTTTTTGCTCATTGCAGCCGGTCTCAATTATTACAGCGCCTGCCTTCACCTCCTCCTACCTCTCATCCAGCGGACCCAAAGTTACTTCTTATAGCTTAATTATGCGGGCAGGAGTTTACCACGGGAAAGACCCTAGTGAGAAATGTTATTGGAACACCAAAGTGGCACTGCATAGAGTTGACATTTGCGATCTCATTTATTATTTTGAGGTACAGGGAACAACATGTATTCCTTTTTCTTGTTCTATATTTCTAAGTGCTTCTAAAAATGATTGTTTGCTACGTTGTGCAGGTGACGACTGTGCAGTCTTTTCTCTCGTCTCTGCAGCATAACAAATGCATGGTTAGTTTTTTATGTGGCATGCATTCGTAATGTAGGCAGATTGCCTAAAAGCGTCTGCGGCGCAGCCAGGGCTGAACTAGCAGTGCTTAATTTGTGCCGGTGCTTTCCGGTGCTTAGCACCGGCACTTATTTACCAGGGCCGGGTCTACACTGCCACTGCCCACTCACATCAACATCAGGACTGCACGTCATATCATACATGTCAAAGTAAATATAATTGCTCACTCACTGCGGTGTTATTTAAACTCTGCTACAGTCTCCCGCGTCTCCTGGTGAATAAGAGTGTAGCTGTGCTGAGAGAGCCGATAATAAATCCATATGCATGCAAATTTGCCTTCAGTTCCGTGTTGCCGGTGGGCGGGCCACTGATTGGGCTGTATTTGGTTCTGTGGGGGTAGGGGCTGCGGCAGCCTGCGTAACCTTTTAAAAAATTAAATTTCACGTCCGGCACACACGCATCGCATGCGTCACCGCCAGTAAAGCACGACGCTGAGGCGGGCACTATCATTCGAAGCAGCAGCAGCAGGCCCCTTCATAAAGGCAGTGCCACCAGTAAACCAGTAAGTATCAAACCAATGCTGATTTTTCTTGAGCGTGGTGACGGTCACCGTGGAGCAGTAAAACAGACTTGGTATGAACAGAGTCTGAGGCCCGAGCACTCATGCCACCGGCGCCGGGCGGGGCACCGTGTGCAGGAGCACTAGTCAGGTCAGGTTAGGAGGCTGGAAGGGCAGCAGGGTCTTGGCCTTTAACCCCTTTCTGTCTGTGATTTACTTTTACTTGACTCAATTTAAATGAAATGCTGTTTTTCCGTGCATTTCATCTCTTTCGGAATCTGGATATTTCTATCCTACGTCATCAAGCCTCGTGGCTGAGGTTGTTTGTCCATGCAGTGGTGATTCCTGTTGTGGGGTACGGACCAGTTGGCCACTGCATCTGTGTGCTGCATGGCCTCTTTACTTAGTTTGCAGGTGATGTTTGGCTGCATCCTGTGTTAGTTTAACTTTAACTTGATTTCCATTGCCATTTATTGCCATTCTAACATCGCTAGCCTTGCTTGTGCACATTCAGCTTCAGTCATGTTTTCTCGCTGCTGGGGCTCTTTCCACGCTTGTCTGTTTGCTGAATGTCCCGAAGCACCGGGGCCCCCGCTCTGTGCAGAAGAGTTAGCAGAGTGTGGGGACCTTCATATACTTTATATCTGCGGTGCTGTGGATCTTGGAGGCGCGCAAAAGTTGTTGATGTGCACTTTGTGTAGCAGGGATGAATGAAGTCAGTAACTGACTTCCAAGTTCCAACCCCAGTGAGTTAATGCCCCATAAGCATAACAAGTGACTTGAGAGAAAAATGAATCTAATGTTACACATATTGTTCATATACAGTGCCCCCTCAGCCAATCACTATCTAATTTATAAAATTATATTAAACAATATGGATTTCATTTTTATTTCTGTATTCCTTACATATATCACACACTAGTGGCCCTCGTGGGATCGAATGAAAGGGGCGGGATTGTGTTTATACATATATATGTACAGAATAGATAATGTCAAGGAGATTTTATGTTAAGTAGTTGATGTATCATGAATCTAACTGCAAGATGCAGTGTCACTTTGTATTAAACATTTTTATGTCTGCAGAAGCGTTACAAACGTATGGTGCTGCAGGAGGTCTGGTTAAAATCTGACTACAAAGAGATAATATTTTACATTCCACATATTTTTTACATAAGTATATATATAAATATATATATATATAGAGAGAGAGAGAGAGAGAGAAAGAGAGCGAGAGAGAAAGAGAAAGAAAGAGAAATAATGTAAACTATGCATATTACATTTAGTCACATTCTCTGGTTCCTCAGTCTGCAACCCCACTTTGGAGGGCCTGCTCTCTGCCCAGTTGAGACTATTTTTGGGAGGACCCACCACAGCTGACAGCAATTTTCACCTCAAAAGTTAGACACACCTGGACAAGACAGTAGCATGCACACAGAAACTAACAACACTTACAGAGTTTGTTTAAAAGTCACACAAAATACACCCTGCATAAACAGCACATGAGAAAAAAAACCACAACCATTTAACAAAAACAAACTATATACATACTAAGTACAGGAACACAACAACATGCAGGAAAGTGGAAGGTTACAAAACTTGGGTCGTGCCTGTCATTGGGAAAGCACCAACCATCAGACAACAGTCTCATTGTTATGGGAAAGCAATAAAAAACTGGCATGCACTTCTAACAAAACCCTAAGGCGTTGGTGATGAATGCTCTATCCAAAACCAATGTTGTGTAATATGATATAAAACCCTAAAACTGATTTCTGCATTAGGGTATCATTCACAATCATTAAATCAGCCAAGGTGTCGAACGTGAGCCTGCAAAACATGATATTTATTATTTGTTCTCTTAATAGCTTGTATCTGGAGAACAGAAAAAAGTTGGCCCGGTATCATAGACTATACCACCATTGTGTCACAACCCTTGTCTTTTTTTGTCAGTCTAATATGATGATATGAAGCCAATCTAAGATATACAGGATTATTCTAGCTGGTTGGATGCTAAGATAGTTCCACTCAAACTAATGACAGGTCACCTAAAACTGCAGAAAAGAACACTTGTTTAAAGAAACTTTCTTTGTGCACTAAAGCACCCTGATTAAAGATTCCAGGTCAATGATATGCTATGCCATGAGAATGACAAATAGGATTCTCTTTTATATTTCAGGAAAATATGTCTCATGCAGTGCTTAGTTTGAAAAAAATGTAAGTGCCAATGTCCATCTCAGGAGGCCACTGCAGCCTGCACCACCCATTGCCCCTGTCAGCTCTGCCAATGATAGTACCAACACAAATACTTACCATCTTAATCCTACAAGCGTGACAATTCAGACTATTGCTGGCCATCCAAAGCAATAAGGATGGCGTGGGCGGCAGGTATTCATTTTTAATGTATATTGACATATTAAACACTGTCGCTGTGCTTTTCTCAAAATTAGACAGACAGCTCTGCCATGTGGTGGACTGTCATTAGTGTCTGTGTTGAGAATTAAGTGCCATTGCTGAGCATCGGAAACCACTGCCTCAAATTTAGCACTGGTTTCATGTAGTTTGTAGAAAGCATCACCTGATTACAGTCATGCATGATGCAGTTAAGTTTAAAGTATAAAAGAAAAACGGGTCTTTGTGCCTCAGGGGCAGTAATCATCATGTATGTTATAGCTGCGCATTCGAAGCTCATGCCATAGTGCGTAAACAGGTAATCAGCTATTAGCACTTGCCCCTTCTTTGCTTGTGACCATTAGTACTGAAGCTTGCATAGGAGATCAGTGTGCACTGTTGTGATTGTAGAGAAACAGGTGAGGGCACACACTAGCATTCACACTGTAGCAAGTGTGGAACATCTTTGATGTGGTAAAGTTTGGGCCACACTCAACTCACTCAACATGAGAGGATAACAAATAAGCATGACTATCTAATCCAGGCAGCATTTGGGCCATGCCTTCCTATGAAGCCCATGTAAGGACGCAGAAGAGCAATAGAAGGGCAACTGAAAACAAGCCCTTGTCTCTCTCGCTCTCTCTCTTGCTCTCTTTCCTGCAAACACACATTGCCAGCAGTGCCTCAAGTTTATATGAGACGTCAATTCAACAAAGACAAATTTATGGCTGGATGTCCCTGCTTGCAATGCAAGTCATGGGGTTGCATTCCACAGCATAGATAAGAAGATGTGTGGCAACTCTAACAGCTCTCATTAGAAAGTGTCCACAAACACATTTAAGTACTACAGTGTCGGCCACATGCATCACTGGCCCAGTTATTGCCCAATTTAAGCAACTACTTACACTGGCAGGAATGCAGAGCACCAGTGCAGCAAGCAGTTATTTCTTTAACAGCAACTGACTGCTGCTAACTTGCTTCCCTCTTGTCAGAGGAATGAAAGGATTCTATTAAAGTCAGATACTATTTTGACATGGAAATGATGGAGTGCCAGCATTACTATTGTTACAAAAGGCTATCTTTAGCCAACCCACACACTCACAAAGATGGTGTCTTGATTTTGTTGCGGTGAAAGGGAACTGGTGGACTAATGTGTGGGGATGGAGTAGATGTCTGGGCCCTGTCTCATCTTCAGCAGCATTGAACCTTTACATTGCCAGAGATTGAACTATGGAGTTCCATTTAAATCAATTCTTGCATTTTAACTCAATCAACAATCTTACAACCTACATCCACCCACCCACCACGATTATGTAGATAGATGGTATTAGAGAGAATTCAGGGAATAAGTGCTGAGCCTCTATTAGCACTATCTAGCAAAGGCGGGAGACACTGCACTCTCTTGTCAGCAAAGTACAGTGTTTTGCTATTGTACTCCACACGGGTGTTGGCATATTCTACATATGTTAATGTCTAATTTGTTCTCTCTGCCTTTAGCATAGAGTGTGTTTGTGTGTGTGTGTATTTGGGACAGTGAGGGTGGAGGACGGGTAATGCTCAGTATGGAATGGTTTAGGTTTTTGTGTGTTTGTATGTGAAGGGCACATATTTTGATTCTATGTAAGTCTTAGTTGCTCTGGTTCATTTTCATTTCTGTCCTCGGTCTTTGCCACTGAGTATGTGTAACACCTTTGTATTGCTATGTTTTTGCACTCTGCGTGCGTCCTGTACTATCCACAAATGTAATATATCTGTGTATGCGCATGTGCATGCATATGTACAGTTGTCCTTGTGTGTCTTTGTTTGCGTGTCTCTACTTTATTCAGCTAACTCAACAAACATCACAGACCAAGATGTTTTATGTAAAGTACTTGTTAAATAAATTGTGTCTGGCGGTCCTTCCATTGTAATCCTTGCATTGTGGACATGCCTTTTGGCCATATATGGGTTGTTCTTAGATGTGATGTTTGGATTTTTCAAAATACTCCGAATTCAGTGACATGTAAAAGTTGTATCTTTGAACTCATGACACACAATTAGACTCTCTTAAAAATGGCATAACCCAGTATTGTCCTTTCCCCAAATTGGCACATAGAGCACTGGAATATTTCACATGTCCCTATTCAATGCATTAGTCATTTTAGCTATTTTATTCCAAAATTGAGCTTTAAATGCACTTTTGATTTACTCTTTTCAAAATTTTTACAGGGCAAGGGAACCTCCTATCAAAACCTTACTTGGAGGAAGGCTCCCTTGCTGAAATTCAGATCGGGCATTACATCTGACTTTCAGCAGTACCAGTTGAGGATGTGGCTCGAGCCAATATAGGAAGTGGGTGGAGCCAGTGGAGGAAGTGGGTGGAGCCAGGAAAAGTGGGTGTGGCCTCCGAAAAACATTTGAGCACCTGGACTTCATATTTTACAAATTAAGCACTGTGAACTAGGAATGAAAAAACACATGGCAAAAATGTTCAAACCACACCCTCCCCCTTTCCTTCATCCATTCTTTGTCCCCCTCCTTCTCCCTCTACTTTCCTGAAGCCCCATCCCACCCCCCACCGCCCCCCACCAAGCCAGTTCATGCTTTAATTGACCTCAGAGAGCTGGAGCAAGTGCAGAGGTTCAATAAGCGAACAGGACCTCAAAGCCGGCCTCCATAAGGCTCCGCCCGATGGGATAAATGGACATTCAGGCGCAGGGGCCTGTCTTTTGGTTTCTTTGTCTATTTTCACAACAGGCCTATTCTGAAGACTGACATTTATTGCTCCATATAAAGCAAAAACAATGTAACACCCTGTTCTGCCTGATGATGACTCCAAGCGACCTCAGCATGTTGTTTTATGTGCAATCTTTCTTGCGATGATTTTAATCAAAGTATTTCACTTTTCCAAACGAAAAAAAAATCCTCAGTATCTTCCATGAAAAGGTTAAAGTCCTTTAAAAACCCTCTAAGTTAACAGCCTGAATCAGAGGTGAAGTTATTAAAATCAATGTCATTTAATGATTCTATGCGTAAACAATTTTAAATTAAGTACATGTCATGAGCATGTGTTTAATGTCACGCAGTCCTCCCTCAACTTTTGCTCCAGACAAAAGATGCTATCTTTCAATTTGTGAAATGATGTGATGCATGAAATTGACTATGGTGCTCGTTTAATTTTAGGATAACAAAAAACGTTCTGGGTGATCGTGAGTTCTTCGTGTTCAAAACTGAAGGGCTTATCTATGAGAGGCTTGCTCTGCTGGAGCGTCAGTTTTTTTGATGCTCCGGCGGCACGACGCAAAACCACTCTGCGTGGCTTTGCATGGCCTCATTGATATGGAGTAAAACACAGCAGCACAAGTCGCTGCCTTGCCTTAGTCTGCATCAAAGAGGCATTCCATGAGCGTTGCAGTGGGTATCCCCATGCAACACCCATGAATTTTGACGCTGCCCCTGATTTACTTAATCATACAAACCAGGGGCAATGCAAAAACCTTACACCTCCCCAGGGCAGGTGTAACGAGAAGAAATATTTTTATTTCTCCTCGTTTTTTCCTCTTCGCATGTGTGCTGCATTCTGCAGCAGACATAGAAAGAAGAAAACGTCTCTTGGGATTGTTTTTGTGCAGGAAGGTGTCCCTTCCTGCACAAAAGCAATCCTGCCTGCAACGGAGGCACCCTTGAGCTATTGTGCAAGGGTGCCTACGTTGGTGTTAGGCAGCTAAATGTGTGTCAGACCAGGGCAAAAGGACAGGAATGCACTGTATTTCATAAATATGGGGCATTCCTGACCTTTCACATTGGTGCAGAGCAGCGCAGCAGGAAGACTTTTCCCATCCGTTCATGTTTCAATACATTTTGCAATATTTCTAAAGGAACTACCAATATTTCTAAGCACTCTAAAATGCACTAATGGATATGTCACGCACGCTATATGTGTCACATTGTTTTAGTCAATGTAGTGAGCTCTCTTTGCATGTAAAATGAAAAAATAGAAAAGATAGACAATGAAAGAAAATGAATAGAGACTCCCTTAATATATTGAGCATGCACTGCAATTCACAAACTATACAGCACATTCCTGTTTTTTCATTGCAGTGGCGCACAGTGTCCTGCAATGCGCACCGCAGGCACCGTTGCACCGCAGTGCAAGGGTGCCTGCATTGTAGGCAGGATTGTGCTTGTGCAGGAAGGGAGAACTTCCTGCACAAAAACAATCTTCTGAGGCATTTTTCTCTTTCTATGTGTGCTTCAGAATGCATCACACATTGAAATAGAAAAAATGAGGAGAAATAAAGATATTTCTCCTCATTACGCCTCACCTGGGGTGGCATAGCATTTTGACGCATTTCTAGGTCTACCAGTAAGTGCAATTCTGGGAATGCGCCAAAATCCACAGGTGAATGAAGCTCTCTTTCTTTGATGCAGTGATGGGATATCTTGCAGGACCTCTTGTTCCAGTTCATTTATGGTACTTGAGGCCCCACACCACCCCCACTTACCAGATCACCACCAAAATCCCTAGGTCTTTCCAGATAAACTTATTTAGCACTGAGGCAGTGGAAGTTGTCCTTTCCTGGGAGTTTTTTTTTTAATATCTAGTCCAAAGGCTTTCTACCCATCCGAAGGTATTGAACTACCTAGAGGCATGACCAGGACTTGTATCTATTCCACTTTAATGTAGTTTAATGTGTCTAGCAAATCCCTTATCCACATATGGTACATGCATACCATTAACTTAATGCTGGTGCATACCCTCATCAGTTGTTTCCATGTGTACATTTTTGTTGATGGCTGCATGGTAGGTGGGAGTAGGTTGATAATTGGAGATAGTTTGTAAACTGAGCATATTAGACATAATTAAGGTGTATGAACAGTCTATTTTATACTGCCTCTAATTCGGCTGACCGGGCCCATGGTCTGCCTTATAGTGGACCAGGATCGGTATTCTATGTTTTGAGCAAGTGGTAAGTATCATTGTCACATTACAAGTGACGGTATGCATGTGGGAGGGAAGTAGCCACCATACAACACATGAACTTAGCCTGCCAAGGGAGCCTGCCAAGGGAGCCCCTGCTCGTCCAGCAGCTTGTATGGGATGGGAGTGGGTATTAGCTGCCAATGGTCTAGAGGATCACTCCACTGCCATCCTATGAGGAGTGATAATGTATGTATGATCATCTCCCTTTTGCCTTCCATTGTTTGTGAGGGATGTTGATCCTAATTGTTTGCCTCTGTGGAATATTTTGCAGAGTGGTGTTAGAATAGAAAATTTCATGTTTACGCAATTGTTCTATGTATGTTAGCATTCGCGGCGCCATTTTCTATGCCAGCACCATTTTGTGTTTATAATCGAAACTTATACTCTGCTATTTCTGAGACAAGGTCTTTGTTAGGTCCTGTTTCTTCAAGGTTAGGTTTTGCCTCACTAATGAATAGACTGTTCTTATTAGTGAATACCTTTCTAGCCAGATAGAGGTCTTCTCCCACTTGTCCTAGCTAAGAGTGGTGGTGTGTGCGTGGTAGTAGGAGATCAGTGTGTAGTCGGTGTCACCAATATGGAGAAGAATATTACCCAACACATTTTAGATATCCTAGAGAATGTCAAAGGAATGGAAAGTGGGAACCGGAGTTGGTCTCTGTTTGGCAGCTAGGGTTGGATTCTTGAAAAGGTGATTTATTTCATTGTGATTTTGATGTTTTGCTGTGTCCTTGTTCAATGCCTTCCCCTTTATTGTTCTTATTGCAGCACCCTTCTCACTCCTCAGAGAAAGGTATCGAGTCATGATACCAATGCTACCATTATGATCCAGAAAGAAGTAGATGAACTTATGCAGATAGATGAGGGCATTTTCGAGACTTCTTCCCTCCTTACAGTTTCCCTTCCCGATGCTGAAAGTATGGAGTGTTCCTAAAAAGATCATCTATGATTTAGTCTTTTATTTGTTCTTTGCTATTATTAGAAAATGTTTAGCTCATGCTAAAAGGAGGGTCTGTTAGAATAGAAAATATCATGTTTGCACAATTGTTCTATGTATGTTAGCATTTGCAGCGCCATTTTCTGTTATAATCGAAACTTATACTCTGCTATTTCCGAGAAAAGGTCTTTGTTAGGTCCTGTTTCTTCAAGGTTAGGTTTTGCCTCACTAATGAATAGACTGTTCTTATTAGCGCATACCTTTCTAGCCAGATAGAGGCCTTCTCCCACTTGTCTAGTGGCGGGCACGGGCAGAACGACCTTGAGTAGGAAATAGTGTGTGCCCGGCCTTAGAATCGAAACTTATCCTCTGTACTCCTTTGTTCAGCTACATCTGTCTGGAAAATTCCATTGTGGGCGTGCCTTCATTGGTTCTGAAATGTACATAATGTATCTTTATGCTTGCTGATGTCAGTCCCTCTGCAGCACTCCTAGCGACTGGGCAGACTGGGCTCCACTCTGAGTGTACCTGAAATAAACAGATATTGGTTTGTATTCTCTACTGTCTGACCAACCCCTCATTTGGTATGGAAGACTGAGAGGTGGTCTTGTGTGACGCGGGTGACCCTAATCCGGTCACTTCCTTCAGTTGGCGCCCGAAGAAGGACTCCTTCGGGTGAGTGACCCATGCCCTTCCGCAGACGGGGGGGGAGGTCGAGGCCATCGTTGGGTCGGACTGACGGTTCAGGGATCCCTGTAAGAGGAGCATTGAATGCTCGCAGCTACCCCTTTTGTCCTGCCGGACGGTGCCTCGCCCAGTGGTCATCCAGACTGGAGTCCTAAATGGCAAAACTCTTGGATCTGCCCTTTTGGTCTGAAGAGTCGGCAGTGGAGAATTAGTTTGCTTGACCTGCATATATCAGGTGAGTTTGTTTTGGTTCTTTGTGGATATGGTACCATTTTGGTTTGAATTTGGTTTGGTCTGAGGACCGTCTTTGGGATAAAAGCATTTGCAATTGCTTTGCCAGGCATAAATAGTGAACTTGTTTTCTTTTGAGAATGCCTGGAATCAGTAAATTGCTTTCTTTGTGCTGTTACTGTTGTCTCTATGGCTGTGGCTTCGGCTCCTCCTCCTCCTTCTCTGCCTTCGGTGTCTATGGCAACAGTGACTGTTAGTACACCAAGCACACCTATTGTTTCCGCATCTCTCTCTCCAGCTCTCTCTCCCCCGGCGCACCTGCCTGCGTTGATTTTGCCTGGTGCTTCTGTTGCTTCTCCATCTTTGATGGTTCATTTCCCGACATTATTGGGTGTTGAGACACCAATGCGTGGATTTGAGGATAGAGATTTGGCAAAATATAGTAAGAGTATGGGCCCTTTTGTACGGTCTGCGGTGGGGGATGAAGAGAAGAAGGTAGTGGCTAATCAGGCTGCGCAGTGGGGTGGTAATCCCAGCTACAGTGTGGAGGATGTTTGGAGTGTGATGAAAGATTATGAGCTTTTTATACAGCAGCATGCTCTTAAACATATGTCCTCTACGTTGATTGGTTGGTTGATTGGCAGCAACATTTTGGGGATGATGCGCCACAAATTTTATTCGATATTAGAGATCGCGTGTATGCTAGTGGTCTGGACCCAAGCCAACTTTTTGGGAACATCACCACGTTGGTTGCCTATAGGGGCAGGTTGCATGATAAGAGCCCTACCACGGTGTCTCAGTTTCCGATGCGGGATGTTCATCCTATATACCACCCAGAGATACCAGAGTTAACGGATCAGCGTGATAATGTTACCCGATCGGGAGTAGCGGCCCAGTTTCAAGAACAATGGGTTTATACTCTATGGAAAAGAAGTGAGGTTTTGTCCCTTAAGATTCAGTTGCCTGATCCTAGAAAAAATCCTACTGCTTATTATAAAGAATTGACCGAAGCTGCCTCTTCGACGGTAATGACTCTTGCTGATATTGAAATGTTTTTTGGTCTTCTTGTTCTGGTTGATATTTGGAGGCAGGTTCATACTCAAGATCACATTGTGGAGTTGGGTGGTACATGGGATCAAATTAAAGCATGGGATCAGGAAAGAAAGCCAGGTGATAACCCCCGAGCGGAGATTTTGGCATTGCCAGGCCGCATTATTACATATATGCATTCTCTTATTCCGCCGAGGAAGGTAGATTGGGATAAGTTGGTGGCTTGTCGACAAAAGAAGGACGAGAGTGTGTCTGATTTCTTCACCCGGTTTGAGGATACATTTTTGGATTATAGTGGGCAGGATCTGTCTATTGAGGGAGGTGTTCGGTTGTATGTCAATAGATTTGTTTCTAATCTACTTCCCGAAATTGCCAATCGTCTGCAGGCTTCTGAAAGTACCTGGTCCCCATCTTCCCCTTCACCCGGTTTGAGGATACATTTTTGGATTATAGTGGGCAGGATCTGTCTATTGAGGGAGGTGTTCGGTTGTTTGTCAATAGATTTCTTTTTAATCTACTTCCCGAAATTGCCACTTGTCTGCAGGCTTCTGAAAGTACCTGGTCCACATCTTCCCCTTCTGTTATTTTGAATATGACTCAATATTATGAACATCGGGACAACGAGGAGAAAGAGAGGGCAGGGAAAAAGCATAAGGATTTGAAGACAAAGGTGTTGTTACAACAAGCATTTAGAGGGAATGGCAGAGGACGTGGTGGTCCTGCTCGACAGCTTCCACACACTAGTAGGCAGCTGAACACGATGCCTCTGGGGCTGAATCAGTGTGCATATTGTAAGGAGGAAGGTCACTGGCAGGGCGAGTGTCCGGTGCTTTTGCAGAAGGTGGCGGTCCCTAGAGGCAGAGGTCCTCGTGGACGGGGTCGTGGAGCTGGTGGTGCTGATAGGGCTCAGAATGCAGCAGCCTCACAGGGTCGTTCTGATAGTAATTATTTTGATGACCCTCGTGATGGGCAGTACTACCATGATGACTATGATATGGATGAAGTGGCTGGGATGTCTTATAGCTAGGATTAACAAAGCAAACACAGGGAGATGATGGACGGAGCGCTGAAACTTTTCAAACACTCACCCCCAGTCACAGATCTGGGTTGAATCCATCATCGTTCTTTAGCTCACTTCGCCACCCCAGTTCAGAACACAGCTATATGCAAATCAGTCTTGACCCGGTGACTCATGGGAACAGTCCAGACGAAACTGCCAAGCCATGTCTTCCCTGGACCGGAAACAAGCATCCTGGGACCGGTTTCGGGCTAACAGCTCTCATCAGCCAGGCTAGCTTGAATCCAGTGGCAAAGTGAGCAAGGGACCCATGTCTAGGCATACCCTGCCAACTTAGGGCAAACAAAGCAAACACAAGGAGATGATGGATGGAGCGCTGAAACTTTTCAGACACTCTCCTTGTGTTTGCTTTATAGCTAGGATTTCCAGGGACAGAGTGGGGGACCAGTTCCAATACCTGTAGACCAGCGTGGGCCTTATGTAACATCTGAACTGCAAGGTTCGATTAAGGAATCTTTGGTGGACACAGGTGCGATAAAAAGTTCTGTTTCTCGAAACATGGTCCCTGGGGTGGCTCTGTCTGGCCATAATAATGTTTCGGTAGGTTTTTCAGGTGCACCGGTTGTAAGCCCCATTTCAAGACCCCTTGCATTGAGTATTGGTCCTTTTACTTTGGATTCTCCATTTTTGCTGACATCTAATTGTGGTGAGAATTTGATGAGCTTGGATTTGTTGAAGAAATTACATGCCACTATTTATTGTTACCCGGAAGGTGTTTATATGATAATGGGCCCAAGTGTGAGTATCATACAGTGCTTGTCTTTCCCTCTTCCTGCTGAATTCACTGATGTGCCTCCCACTCAGTGGGCGACGGGTGATACAGATGTAGGCCTGTTGCATATACCACCGGTTTCGATACAGGTCAAAGACAATGCTATTCTGCCTCATATTTCCCAGTATAAAATACCACAGGCAGGAGAACGGGCCTTATTGCAAATTATTCAGGATTTGATCAAGAAAGGGGTAGTGAAAGAGACGTCTGCCAATATTTGTAATAGCCCCATTCTTCCGATTCTTAAACGGGCGCCTTTTGGGTTCCCCTGAAGATCAAGAAGATGTTTACCGTTTTGTGATTGACCTGCGCAAAGTTAATAAAATAGTGGTTCCTCAGTTTCCAGTGGTTCCAGATATTGCTACACTTTTGACAATGATTCCTTCCACTGCTAAATTCTTTTCTGTCATTGACTTGAAAAATGCGTTCTTCAGTATTCCTATTCATCCGGATAGCAGATATCTGTTCGGGTTCACCCCTAGCAGGAAGGAGCTTTAGATTCTGTTGAGCTCCTCAGGGCTATACTGAGTAAGGGTGGGCGGCAAATTCCGTTCCGCTCACGGAACTTGCGAAATTTTGGCATTTCCGCGTTCTGCGCGGAACGCGGAAATGTCGAAACTTCCGCGATCCGCGGCGGAACGGAATTCGGGGGCATGGAAGCACTTCCAGATATAAATAAAGCAGGTGCCCGAGTTGAAGTTCAAATTCTGTAACGCATTAATCAGCACAAAAAAATCGTGAACAAGGTCGAGGCTAAGCAGGAGTGCTTTCTGCCCAGATCTACCGCCAAACATTAGCTGTAATCCCTGATGGAGGTCTTTGCATCCTTGATTTTCTCGAGCACAATCCCCGTGTAGGTCCACTGACCAGGAGGTTCTTTCTCCTCATCTGCTGCTCATATCGTGCTCTGACCCTTTATAAACAAGAGGCATGTGAACTCGCATGGAAGCCCCGCCCGTTTTGCCCCGCATACACTAGTGGTATGCAACGTCTTCCCGCCCTTTCCCCACTATGATGGACAGCTTAATCAAAGGACCCCGGCGCTTTCGGCGCGGTGGCAAAGTTACAGACACACAGGTCACTGGGGTCAATTCTTCTGGACCTTTACGCAGCTGTAGTGTAGGAAAGGCACTATACATTTACCCAACGAGGCAGAATTCGTGAGCGTTGTTAAGCAGATGTGCCTTCTCTCCATTTCCAACGTGAAAAGTTAGCTGTAATCCTTGATGGAGGTCTTTGCATCCTTGATTTTCTCGAGCGCAATCCTCGTGTAGAATTCGTGAGCGTTGTTAAGCAGATGTGCCTTCTCTCCATTTCCAACGTGAAAAGTTAGCTGTAATCCTTGATGGAGGTCTTTGCATCCTTGATTTTCTCGAGCGCAATCCCCGTCTAGGACCAGTGGCCAGGAGGTCCTTTCTCCTCATCTGCTGCTCAGATCGTGCTCTGACCCTTTATAAACAACATGCATTTGAACTCTCATGGAAGCCCCGTCCGTTTTGCCCCGAATACACTAGTGGTATGCAACGTCTTCCCGCCCTTTCCCCACTATGATGGACAGCTTACTCAAAGGAGCCCGGCGCCTTTCCGGCGCGGTGGCAAAGTTACAGACACACAAGGTCACTGGAGACAATTCTGATGGGCCTTTACGCAGCTGTAGTGTAGGAAAGGCACTATACATTTACCCAACTGATTAGCCAGTAGAAAGTAGCCCAGTTTGTGGATAAATATGCAGGGCAGGATTCATTCTAGGACGATGCTCGTCTGCCCCTGAGAGTGACCCTGCATAGATTACAAGTTGTAATCTATGCAGGGTCACTCTCAGGGGCAGACGAGCATCGTCCCAGAATGAACAACACAGACGCAGCAAAATCTCCGTGAGCACGCGAAATTCCGCGTGCCCGCTGAGATTTCTTGCCGTTTCGCGGAATTTTGCGGAACGCAACTCCGCAAATTCCGCCCACCCCTAATACTGAGAGTCCTAGTATTTATAGTCAGGCTCTAAAGAGTCAGTTTGATTCCCTTTTGCTTCCCGCAGGTAATGTATTGGTGCAGTATGTTGATTACCTCCTTATAGCTTCTGATACCGAACAAGGGGGCATATTAGCAAGACTGGCGATAAAATTATCGCCGTTTTAGCGGCAGGAAACTGCCGCTAAAATGGCGATAATGGGCTTGCTAATATGCGTTATAGAATTCCAATAGAAGCCCAGGTTAGATGTGCAGGACATCTAACCTGGGCTTCTATTGGAATTCCATAACGCATATTAGCAAGCCCATTATGGCCGTTTTAGCGGCAGTTTCCTGCCGCTAAAACAGTGAAAATTTTAACGTGGGTCTTGCTAATATGCCCCAAGGTTGTAAAGATAGTACCGGTAAATGATTGTTGCATTTGGCTCAACTTGGACATAAAGTTTTTGTGGAGATGTTCTTTTGTTTCCATGGGCATGGATGTTCTTTTAGAATGATGCTTTGCTGTAGTTCTGAGAACAACAGTTTACTTGGAGTCTGCTGGAGGTTAGGATTGAAAGTAGATGTACAGAAAATAAAGTAACTGGAAACTACTTAAATTGCCTGCGTGATTACTACAATTTTTGGCGACGAGTGACTACATGCTAGCTGTGCAGGGGACGGCTGTGGATAACTAACCTCCACCCCTGGAAAAGTGTTGCATCAGGATTGAGCAACACTGAAGAAAGAAGATATATTGAATTGAACTGAACTGTAAGTTATTTTATCTTCTAACCTTCGTGCTGGGAAAGAGAGGGTTATAGAAAAGATACAAGCTGCAGTTGGTAGCTTTTAGCACTAAGCCTGATATTACGAGATCTTTAAGCCAAAGACTCGATTTTGGGAAACGGAACATTTGGATAATGGACTTCCATATTTAAAGAGAAAAAATACAGAGAAAATCGTGTCTGGTAGATTTCCTGCACGTTTTGCATATTTTGGTAATTTATTTTATCGTGGCCGTTGGGGAATTCTGCGTGCTGTTTTGTCCTCGAACCTTGCCACGCGCTTCTTTATCAGCAAGGAGACATTGTTCTCTAGCGAGGATACCTGACACAAGGCACCTCTCTTCATGCAGCAAGGAGCGCGAGCACATACATCTATGCGAGGCAACTCTCGCTCTACGTGCCTGACGCGAGGCAGCTCTTGCTCTTCTTGCACCAAAAGGAAATTGTTTGTTCTCGAGCTTGTGCACATACATCTATGTGAAGCAGCTTTTAATCCTCACAATGCTGCTGCACGCTTCTGAGATCATCAAGAGAATAATTATTTCAATGTGTACCTGAGATTTCTTCGTCGGAAGTGTGTGGAGCATCGGTCATCATTTCTTTCGATATCGTGGTCTTCAGTACAGTTCTGCTTCTGGGGTGTCAATCTACATGGAAAGAGGACTATTCTGTCTTCGTGTTCAATTAACATAAAAAGAGGACTGTGGAGTTTAGAACAGATTCGACACAGAATAGAGACAATTGGCTGAAGGAAAGATTACACACACAAATGTATTATATCATTACCGTATTGTTGCTGCATTTTATTATTTTAGACAATTATTTTAACTTGTTATATTAATTTATTGTTTCAATTATTTATGGTAACTTATTATTTTGAATTATTATTTTTGTGTGAGAGAAATGGCAGAACAAAGTATGTCGGCTCCGCCTAGTTTTTTCCCCCTTCCTGGAGAGCCAGTTATTCCTTGGAAAAGGTGGAAAAATATATTTTTCACTTACATGTTAGCTATTGGGGGAGATAAATATGGTCCAGTGAGAAGACAAGCCATATTACTTCATCACTTAGGAACTGAAGGTCGTAGAATTTATGATGATTTACCGGAAGTATCTTTAGGAATGGGTGATGGTCAGCCTGTAAATGTTTATGAAATGTCCATACAAATGTTAGAGAAACATTTCACACCTAAAATGAGTATTGTGTTTGAAAGACACAAATTTTTTTCTCGCAAACAAAGTCAAGATGAAGATGTTATGACTTATGTGGCTACGTTACGTGGTTTAGCTGTGATGTGTGAGTTTCAAGGTTTATCTGAAAGCCTTATTCGTGATCAGATAGTGCGCTGTACAAATAATAGAAAAGTAAAGGAAAGACTCTTGTCTATGGATCCCATATTAAAGGAATCAATACAAATTGCTAGGAGTATGGAAAATACAGAGGTGTGGATGAAAGAAATTGATTTGAATAAGCCAATTGTCAAGAGTTTTAACAAGGAATCTTCTGTGGTTGATGTAAGAGAAGTTAAACTAAATTCTAAACCCAAAATTTCACAACCAGTAGAAAGCAAAATAATTGAGAAGAGAAATATAATATGCTATAGATGTGGAGCTCCAGGGCATATTGCTTCCAGTCCTGCGTGTGCAGCGAGAGGCATGACTTGTAGACTTTGTGGTAGGAAAGGTCATTTGGCGAAAGCTTGTAGATCAAGGGGAAGAGTGCAAGATTCCTCTGTGAAAGTAGTAGAAGTTATGTAAGAAATACAACATGAAATCATTTCTACTGTTGATGACTGTGTGTGTGTAAGTGACAATATGTGTTCTATGATTCCGGAGTCTGCAGAAGGAAATGCAAATTTACAAGGGATTAAAAGAGAAAGTTCTGAACCACTAGAACAACCTTACTGTACTGTTTCCTTAGGTACTGCTCAAATTAATGTACTAGCAGATTCAGGAAGTCTTTTTACTTTGATTTCTAAGGAAACTTACATGGATGTTGTACAAAGAAAGCTGGAAGACTTGTTGCCAACTGATGTGAAAGCAGTGGGGTACGGAGGAAGAAAAATCAATATCATTGGTGTGACGTGGATGAACATATTCTTTAAAAAAATGTTGTCCATGGTAGAATATATGTGAATGATGAAGGATATAATCTCTTGGGATGGCGTCATCAGCATGATTTAAACATTATTCTGAATCCCAATGTAAATGAACCTGTGATGGCTATAGAGTTTGGGGAGTCCAAAGTTTTACCTAAGGATGATACTGATACTAAGTGGAGTGAAGAATTGTTTCAATCTTTTCCTAATGTGTTTACAGATAAGTTAGGCAAATTGGAAGGTTTTACTCATAAGATAATATTTAAAAAAAATGCTGTTCCAGTGGTCCATAAAGTTAGGCCTATACCTTTCCTTATGAGGGGACCTCTTCAACAAGAACTTGATAAATTTCTGAAAGAGAATATCATAGAACCAATTGAGTTGTCAGAGTGGCTTTCTCCCATCGTGATTGCCCCTAAACCTGATAATAAGATTCGCCTCTGCATTGACTTGCGCGATTTGAATAAGAATATTTGGGTAGATCGACAACCTTTACCTAATATTAATGAAATGTTGAGTGTGATGGGGGAAGGAAGTGTATTTAGTGTTCTTGATATGTCTGCAGCTTACCATCAAGTGAACTTACACTCAGAGTATAGACCATTAACTTCTTTCGTAACTCCTCTTGGAGCTTACCGTTATTGTCGTAGGCCATTCGGTCTAGCCTCGGCTTCTGCAGTTTTTCAGAGAGTTATACAGAAAATTTTCCATGGAATGGAAAATGTCTTGTGTTTTCAAGACGATGTATTGGTGGCGGGAAAGTCAGAAGGTGAACATGATGGTGTGCTGAATGAAGTTTTAAAAAGAATGGAGAGGTATGGTTTGACAGTGAAGAGGGAGAAATGTCAATTACGGAAAAAAAATGTGTCCTAGCTAGGGCACGAAATCTCTGCACAAGGTATTAAACCAAAGAAAAGTATTGTCAAAGCTGTTATGGATACACCTCAACCTAAAGATAAGGATCAATTGAAGTCTTTTTTAGGACTTGCTGAATATTGTTCTAAATTCATCCCTAACTTTGCCAATTTGGTAGAGCCGATGAGGATCTTATTAAAGAAAGGAGTGGAGTATGTGTGGGGAACAGATTGTGAGACTGCATTTGCTTCTGTCAGACAATCACTTGCTACTGCTCCAACATTGGGGCATTTCGACGTTACAAAAAAGACCACAGTGACAACTGATGCTAGTAATGTGGGGTTAGGAGCTGTTTTGACACAGAAGGTACTAGGTGAGGAAAAGATCATTGGTTTCGCTTCACGGAGATTGCAAGGTGCTGAATTGTCTTATTCAGCAATTGAAAAGGAGGCTCTGGCTTGTTGTTGGGGTTTAAACCATTTTAGATACTATCTTTGGGGTTTGCTCTTCACACTTAAGACTGATCATAAACCGTTGTTGCACATATTCAAATGTGGTAGAGGGCTGGAAGGTAGTGTTACTCCCCGTATTTCCAGGTGGTTGTTATCTGTTTCTGATCTAAATTTCTAAGTAGAATTTGTTAGGGGAAGCAAAAATGTAGTGGCAGATTGTTTGTCCCGTTTACCAGTAAGTGAGGAAGAAGAATTACGCCACATTCTACAACAGGTGTGTCTCCGTTTGTGGCTCTCAAGGGACGAGAACCTGCAACGAAATAATCACCGGTGTGGTTATGTAAGAAAGATCAAGTGTGGGTTGATCGTGATTGTATGTTGGCAAGAGCGAAACAAAGTCATTTATGATAAAAGGAAGGCGGTCAAGGAATTGGATGTCAGTTGTGGTGATTGGGTGGCTGTAAAGAAATTTGGCTATGTAAAGAAAGGTGACAGTAAGTTTTGTCGCCCCAAAAAAGTAGTTGATGTTAAAAAATCTGTTGTTCAATTGAGTGACGGAAAGTTCTGGAGTAAAGGGAGTCTTTGTAAGGTCAAAGATCCTGGTGATACTGTTCAATTCTAAAGAATAGTATCACCATTAGCAATATTATTCAAAACTGTATTAATGAAATTTATTATTGTTATGTTTCTTTTTTATTCTCTATTGTATAAGGGGGAGATATGTGGAGATGTTCTTTTGTTTCCATGGGCATGGATGTTCTTTTAGCATGATGCTTTGCTGTAGTTCTGAGAACGACAGTTTACTTTGAGTCTGCTGGAGGTTAGGATTGAAAGTAGATGTACAGAAAATAAAGTAACTGGAAACTACTTAAATTGCCTGCGTGATTACTACAGTTTCCCTTTCTAAATTTCAGTATTGTCAACAGGAGGTTACCTATTTAGGTCACCTACTGTCGAAGGAGGGTAGGAGGTTGACCCCTGAGCGTATCAGTACCATTGTTAAAATGCCAGTTCCACAGACTCAGAAAGATGTGCACGCTATAGGTATTGTCGGCAGTGGATACCTTATTATTCCCTACCAATCAAACCCTTACTTGCACTAACAATGAAAGATGTGCATGAGCCTTTGCCTTGGACGCCTGAATGTCAGCAGTCTTTTGAGCAATTGAAAATTGTGCTTTGTTCGGCTCTAGTGCTTGGCACCCCTAACTACAACAAACCGTTTGCGTTGTACATCCATGAGATGGCTGTTTGTGTGCTTTCTGTTTTAACACAAAAATTTGGAGATAAGCAATGGCCGTGTGCTTATTTCTCTGCTGTCCTTGATCCAGTCGCAAGAGCCCTTCCGAGCTGTCTAAGAGCAGTCGCGGCCGTGGCCACTTCGATCAGACAATTGGCTGGACTTGTACTGGTTACTGACCTCACAGTTATGGTACCCCATGCTGTTGACACACTTTTGAATAAGACAAAGACACAGCACCTCACCAATGCACGTCTTACTGGCTATGAATTGACATTGTTTGCTAAACATAGCACGATTAAAAGATGTGCTACTCTGAATCCAGCCACGTTACTACCCCTCCCTTCCGATAGTGATGAAGTTGATAAACATGATTTTATCTTCCGGACGGAAGAAGAGACGAAAGGACGGGTAGACTTGACTGATGTTCCCTTATCTAACCCGCAAGGGGAACTATATGTCAATGGCACTTGTTTTAAATTACCAAATGGCACTATAACTGCTGCTTATGCTATTACTACACTGCCTACAGTAGTAGAGACATCACAGGTCCCTTATCAGTCGGCTCAGGCTGCTGAGCTAGCTGCTTTAATTCGAGCTTGCGAGTTGAGTGAGGGATTGGTTGTCAATATTTATACTGACAGCCAGTATGCCTTTGGGGTCGCCCATAATTTTGGGCGACTCTGGGCTGAGAGAGGGTTCCTTACTTCCCATGGCACCAAAATCCAGCATGGGCATCTTATATTGAGACTTTTGTCTGCCTTGACACTCCCTAAGAAGTTGTCCATAGTAAAGTGTAGCGCCCACCGGAAGGTCAATGACGATGTAGGTAGGGGAAATGCCTTTGCAGATCAGACAGCTAAGGAGACGGCCTGGACAAAGATGAAAAGAATGTTTGTAGCAGGTTCGGCTAGGTGGGTGCCTCAGGCTGTCATGTTTGAGGACACTCTTGAGAATGTAAAGGAGATACAAAGTGAAGCCACAGTAGAGGAATTAGCAGTGTGGCAGGAATGTACAGCACAATTGAACGATGAAGGATGTTGGATTGATAAGTCAGGAAAGCAATGATGGATGTTGCCCGATGCATATAATCTTCCTATGGTCACGATGGCCCATGGTCTGGCCCATGTCAGTGCTAAGGGTGTTTGCAAGTTGTTAGACCCTGTATGGCAGAATGACAATATTCCAAAGACAGCCGCGCACTTAGTGAAGTATTGTATGGTGTGCATGATGCACAATCCTGGAAAGGGTACCCCTACACCGCCTGGTAATTTTGCACCACCCACTTTTCCTTTTGAGGTCCTCCAAGTGGATTACATAGAGCTAGAAAGATGCAATAATTTGAAGTATGTTCTGGTGGTTGTATGTGCATTCAGTAAATGGGTTGAGGCGTATCCCACTAAAGACAATACAGCCATTATGACTGCAAAAGTGCTCCTGAAAGAGTTCTTTCCTCATTTCGCTTTGCCTCGTTTGATCTGGAGTGATAACGGAAGTCATTTTGATGCAAAAGTGATTCAATTGATTTGTGATGGTTTGCACATAAAGCAGAAGTTTCATGCAGCCAATCATCCACAGTCAGCAGGTTTGGTTGAGAAGTACAATGGTACTCTCAAGCTCAAACTGGCAAAGATTCAGGAGACCACAGGGTTGAAGTGGCCAGATGCTTTACCATTAGCTCTTTTGTCAACCAGAACAACAGCACATTCTAGGACAGGATTGTCACCATACGAGATCATGTTTGGACACCCGGCAAATGTCTGGGGCGTCCACGACCTCAGCGGTTTTCTGATATTGAATATCCATTGTTGGTTGATTACCTTGGCCCGTTAACTGAAAGTTTGCGTTCTATTCACCAACAAGTCCGGGAATCCCTGCCAGCTACACCAGAGGGGCCGGACACGAGATTCAGCCTGGTGACTACATTTTAATTCGAAATTTCCATCAGAAGAAAAGTTTGGAGCCACGTTGGAGGGGGCCGGAGCAGGTCTTGCTAGCAACTCGTACAGCAGTAAAGGTTGCTGGCCGTAAGAACTGGATTCATGCGACTCATTGTTGCAGGATTCCTCTACCTCTGCCCAGCAACCAGTGGGTGAAGGATGGTATAGGGGAGTCAGAGTGTGAGACGATACCTCGGTTTGTCCCCTTTAGTGATGCCAAACAGACCTGGACGCAAACGGACGAGGAAAATGATAATGTGCTGAATGCAGCTATCCAGGAGCCTCTTTTTGTTGATCCTTCTGTGCCTGGAGTCACTAGGTACAATGTTTGCCCTCGGCTGGGAAACAGTGCCCCAAAAGAGAAGAAAGATCAGTTAGGGATGGCATGTGTAAGTCAGGCTGTACTTTGCTATAGTACCAACGGAATTAGTTTAGGGTGATGAGAGTTTCGTACACTGTTTGAACATTGGACAGGATAGAGCTAAGTATCCCTTGGGGGATATATTATCCTGGTTGATGTGGGATAGGAGCTTAGGACAGAGCAAGCTCCACCGCCGGCGCTCAAAAGCGCCAACGTATTGATGAACAATAGGAGCCTGTACCAGTGAGGCTCTGACGAACACTGGGAACTTGTATACTACTTTGCATCTTGCCCCCTCCTTATTTTTCCATTATTCACCATGTATCCGTTTGGCAGAATGGTTGCCGAAGAGGAGCAGCCAGTGGTTCCCTCTGTTTACGTACATGTATTTTGGTCCACAAAGAAAAAGGTTGTATGTGCTGTTTTTGTGGTTTTGTTGCTATTGATCTTGGGTGGGGTGTCATGGGTTTTGGAACGGGATCAGGATGCACCATCATGTACCAAGGGTAAGGTTATGCCTCAGATTCAGCAGAAAAGAATAATCCCGAGTAATATATTTCTAGATACACATAAGAGATTCTTTGGAGAAGGTACTGCTTGTTGCCCCACTGATTCTGTCACTAGTTTATTGAACGCATATCCTCTGTCTTTAGTGAAATTTACATATACTGAACCCCCTGACTTTGTAGAGATAAAAGGAGTGTTTGGATGTGGTTATTCAGGGCCATGCCTGTACCATCAGAAGCCACTGGGGGAGGGTTATCCTGGCTGTGATAACAACACCTATTGTGATAATTTCTATATGGAAGAGCAGAACATAACTTTGGTAGGTTGGCATTATAAAGAATTGACAATCCCCTGACAAGCTGGTTATTATCCTGCTTGTTGTCCTATTATTAATAGTACTGACACGTTCTTGTACATGAATTGTTCTGGATTAGTGATGTATAAAGAAATAATTCCTTTAGTACGAGCAGACGATCCAAGTATTGTCGTAATGAATACCCGATATTCTGCTGTGGATTATGATAGACCGATTTATGCGCACCCAGGGTTTTTCTTTCTGTCTAATGGGACATATTCTAATATTCATAATGGCACAAATGATGTGGCACTTGGGATGGTGCTGCCTCTGGGTGTTCCTTGCAAACAAGCGAAGCCTAAAGTAAGATGGATTAAAAGGACATTGACCAAGGAATTCTGTGAAGGAGTGACAGATCTCAAAGTCAATAATTATAATAATGGTATTACTTTTGGATATATTCTTTCCTCCATAATTACATTTGGTGGTACTGCTATGGCCAGGGGTGAGAAAGCTAGAGAATACTTTGGATGCAAGCTGCAGATATTGTCCAACTCCACAGTAGCAGCTTTGCGTGACATCACCACCCAATTGGAAAGTATGCGGATATATTCTGAGCAGACTAGATATGCAGTCGATTTCATCCTAGCTAAGAGTGGTGGTGTGTGCGTGGTAGTAGGAGATCAGTGTGTAGTCGGGGTCACCAATATGGAGAAGAATATTACCCAACACATTTTAGATATCCTAGAGAATGTCAAAGGAATGGAAAGTTGGAACCGGAGTTGGTCTCTGTTTGGCAGCTAGGGTTGGATTCTTGAAAAGGTGATTTATTTCATTGTGATTTTGATCTTTTGCTGTGTCCTTGTTCAATGCCTTCCCCTTTTTTGTTCTTATTGCAGCACCCTTCTCACTCCTCGGAGAAAGGTATCGATTCATGATACCAATGCTACCATTATGATCCAGAAAGAAGTAGATGAACTTATGCAGATAGATGAGGGCATTTTCTAGACTTCTTCCCTCCTTACAGTTTCCCTTCCCGATGCTGAAAGTATGGAGTGTTCCTAAAAAGATCATCTATGATTTAGGCCCACATGCATCAAGCTAATTTGCGACCGGAAAAATTGCGAATCGGTAAAAAATGCCTTTTCCGATCGCAAATTAGCTAGTTCCGATGCATTAAGCAAAATGGCAAGAAATAGTAGTTCTCGCAATTCTTGCGCTTCATAAAATACAGAATCGGTAATAACAAATCTGTATTTTAGGAAGCGCAATTAAGAAATCGCAAAATGGGATGCATCAAGCTTTCGCTAATACAGAACCAGCCTAAATTCGCTATTTGCATTCCTTAAACTAGAAGACATCACATCAGGTGGTAAAAATTACACATAATCAAAAACAGGTGTAAATCATCAGCAAACTACTTAAACAGTCCCAGAATGCATCCCAACGACCCACCATGGCAGCGCTCTACGTTGTGGCAAGGAGGATGAGGCTGAGAGCAGCAGCACAGAGGAGAAGGAGGATCCAGGAGAGAATCTTTAGAGTGCGCGTCACATTGCTAGGGCAGACGGAGGAGGAGATCTATGATAAATATAGGCTGAATGCTGCAGCTATCTTAGCTCTAATTGCTGAGTTAGACCCTATACTGCAGCGGCAGACCCGCAGGACACATGCCATACCCACCCATGTGCAGGTCCTGTGTTCCCTGCATCTCCTAGCTTCAGGGTCCTTCCAGGGAGTAATTGCAGCAGCTGGAGGGGTCTCCCAAAGTGCCATATTGCGTTTTTAATAGTTTCCTAAATGCTATGTTGCAGAGGATACACAACCACATCAGGTTCCCCACCACACCACAGGATTTGATGCAAACCAAATTAGATTTTTATCAGGTTGCACAGTTCCCGCATGTGATTGGTTGTATCGATGGGACGCATGTACCCATATGTCCCCCTGCAGTGAATGAGTATATCTACCGCAACCGGAAATCTTACCACTCACTGAACATACAGGTAACATGCAACTCAAAAACACTAATCACTGACATTGTGGCAAGTTACCCTGGCAGTGCCCATGACGCATACATCTTCCGGCACAGTGGAATACACAGACGTCTACTTGCGGGGAGTTCGGAGAAGGATATCTTCTGGGTAAATCAATGTAATACTGTAATTTAAAAGTGTACACCATGGTGACACATTGCAGTGACTAATGTATGTTGGTCTCTCACATCCTGTAGGTGATAGCGCATACCCTGTGAGGCCTTACATCCTCACCCCATACCTGAATCCTGCCACTCAAAGGGAGCGACGTTACAATCGTGCGCACATTGCGACGCGCAATGTGATCGAAAGGACATTTGGGGTACTTAAATCACGATTCCGCATCATACACAAGAGTGGTGGGGCATTACAGTACAGTCCTGAGAAATGCTGTAAGATTGTGGCAACGTGTGCTATGTTGCACAACATAGCCACCACTAGAGGCATCCCCTTGGTGGACTCTGACAGCGAGCCAGAACAGGACATACAGCCGGCAGGCGGACCACATGCAGCAGAGGGTAGACGTAGAAGAGCAGAAATCACGCAACATTACTTCTAAGGTGAGTAAGCACATGACAACACAGTATTTGGTTAAAGGTTTAATGTGACAGTTGTGTGTATGTATTAATGCACACATACCATGTACAGACAATTACATTCCATTGCCTTGGGACTGCAACTGCAGTGTGTATAAGTAACACATATCTGGTTTCATCACCAGATTGTCTGAATGTCCAAATGTCTAACGCTTCCTGTGACGCCCCCTGTGGCCCTTGTAGTAGGCCCAGCTGCATCTGACATGGTGTCTTCTGTGCCTGCCTGACTCCTGTTACTGCGCCTCCTGCTATGTGCCACAGGCACCAGTAGGCTGCTAAGGCTGGAGGCCTCCTCACTCTCCCCCTCCATGCATGAGGTTCCCACTGGCTGCTGCTGTCTGCAGCCCTTCCACAGCAGTGGTGACCTGGATTAGGCCCCTGGCCACATCCCCACAGCAGTGGGTCATCTTGACCTGCATGGCGACTGCACGCCTGTATAGCTGAGCTGTTGTAGAACTCAGCCTGTTGATGGCCCTGGTGTATCCGCACATGCGCCCCATAGAATGTTGTTGCCTCCTGGTATTAGAGATATGCTCAGCCTGCATGACCCCGCACATCTGTTCAATGGCTGTTGCAACACGGTCAAGTTTATCACCGTGTGCCCTGAGCCCCTCAACGACTGCAGTCGTCTGCTCCTTCATGCAGTCACGTATCCCACCCATGTGTGTGACCATTGTTCCCAGTTGCTCCTGCATAATTTGCATGTTCTTTTGTTGCAGGCGCTGGACCCTCAGCATCTTGGTCTCAAGCACACTGCAGGCAGCTTCACCATCGTCCACAGCAGACCTCAGAAATGGACTTGGCCTTCGCCTGCGGAACGGACTGTGACGTGGCGGGTTTGTTACCTCTGGTGGTGGGGGTGGTGGTCTATGGGCAGTGCCCTGTGGGTTCGCTCCTGTTTGTGTGTCCTCCTCACTATCCAAATCGGGCAGTGGTAGTACTCTTCTCCTGCTTTGAGTGGGAACAGGTAGGGGCGAGGATGCCGGCATCTCTTGTCCCTCACCTTGCTGGTCTGTATGTCCCTCAGAATCGTGGATGTCTGCCACGTCACTCTCCTGTGATGCATCTGTGAGGGAAACAGTGCAAGATCATTTTGTTTTGTAAAATGCAATATATCTATTTTTTGCTCATGTTTGTGACATTGCGCTCACAGAGGTGTAATAAATTTACTTCTGTGATGTAGGAAGTCTACTGTTGTCACTGCCTTGCTGTACTCTGTTGCATTTGAGCTGTGCTACTCCCTCCATGCTTTGCCATTACATTTGTATGCATACAACTCCCACAATGCATTAGGGGTTGCAAGTAAGAGGTGGACTGGACTCATGTCTGCTACACTACGCAGGGTATGCATTTGTTGCACTTTGGCTTACAATTATTTTGCAATATGTTTGGTTGTGCTCTTACCTTGGGAGGTCCCCGCATGTCCTGAGGTGTCAATCTGCATGACCCCGACAACTGCCTCGGGCTGCAGAGTGGATTCCACCAAGTCGTCCATTGGGGTGTTTGCAGGCTGAGTGGATGTTCCCCCTCCTGTTTTTCTTGCAGATGCCAGCCTTTCAGCCACTCTCTCTTTTGCCCGGCTGCGAAGGTCATACCATCGCTTCTGTAGGTTGTTGATGTCACGGTGTGTGACCCCCACAGAATTGACCCGGGCTTGTATCCCAAGCCAGATCTTCCGCTTGACTGACTCTGCAACATGCAGGGATTGTTTCCCAAACAGCTGGTCATGTTTTTGGACGACTTCCTCAGTGAGTATTTCCAGTTCCCTCTCACTGAATTTGATCTTCCTCTTCCTGCCTTCTCCTTTTTGCTTTTTGTTTCCTGGGTCCATTATGATTGTTAGTATCAACTCTTGCAGGAAAAAGTGTTTTCCAGGCTGTGCACCAACAGTCTTCCTCCTCCTCAGTCTCTCACTCTGCACAGGTGTGTGGTATCTGGGATTCACTTCCTGGTATGATGTCATCTCCATGAGACGATTGACGCTTTCGCATTTACCGAATCGGTATTTGCGAATTCGCAAATACCGATTCGGTAAATAAGTAATCGGTAAACATTTTAGCGATTTTTAAGGAATCGCAAATATTTACCGAATATTTTGGTGCATTCCGTTTAGCGAATCTGAAATAGCGATTCCTTATTTTTCGCTATTTTAGAGTCGCAGATTTTTTCTTTGATGCATGTGGGCCTTAGGGGCACATGCATCAAAGGTTTTTGCGATCGCAAACGGTGCGAATCGCAAAAATCGGCCGTTTGCGATCGCAAATTGGCCTTTGGAGATGCATGAAAGTAGTTTCCTATGCGCAATTTAAGAATTCGCAATTAATTGCGAATTCCTAAATTGCGATTGCATTAAGGAATCGCAATTTGCGATTCCTTAAATGCAATGCTAGAAGCACTTTCAAATAGCGATTTCAGCTATTTGGGACCGCAAATTACAGACAAATCAAACTTGTCTGTAATTTGCAATACCTTCGAAAAATGCTCTAAAATGCATTTTTTAAGTTTTAGGTTACACACACACATGCCCTTGGGGCATGTGTGTGCGCTAACATGGGTGCACATCACAATTTCAGGGTGCAACAGGGTGTCATTTTGACACCCTGGCACCCTTGAAATTGCATTCTCAATTTGCGATTCTCTAATTGCGAATCGCTAATTGAGAATGTCTTCCCATTCATTCCTATGGGCCTCTAGGCCCATAGGAATTAATGGGGAGGTATTCCTTAATTGCGACTCGCAATTAGCGAGTCGCAATTAAGGAATGTTTAGGAATCGCTATTTTTATAGCGATTCCTACATGCATAGGCTTTTGCGATTCCTTAATTGCGATTCCTTAATAATCGCAATTAAGGAATCGCAAAGCCTACCTTGATGCATGTGCCCCTAAGTCTTTTATTTGTTCTTTGCTATTATTAGAAAATGTTTAGCTCATGCTAAAAGGAGGGTCTGTTAGAATAGAAAATATCATGTTTGCACAATTGTTCTATGTATGTTAGTATTTGCGGCGCCATTTTCTGTTATGATCGAAACTTATACTCTGCTATTTCTGAGAAAAGGTCTTTGTTAGGTTCTGCTTCTTCAAGGTTAGGTTTTGCCTCACTAATGAATAGACTGTTCTTATTAGCGCATACCTTTCTAGCCAGATAGAGGCCTTCTCCCACTTGTCTAGTGGCGGGCACGGGCAGAACGACCTTGAGTAGGAAATAGTGTGTGCCCGGCCTTAGAATCGAAACTTATCCTCTGTACTCCTTTGTTCAGCTACATCTGTCTGGAAAATTCCATTGTGGGCGTGCCTTCATTGGTTCTGAAATGTACATAATGTATCTTTATGCTTGCTGATGCCAGTCCCTCTGCAGCACTCCTAGCGATTGGGAAGACTGGGTTCCACTCTGAGTGTACCTGAAATAAACAGATATTGGTTTGTATTCTCTACTGTCTGACCAACTCTTCATTTGGTATGGAATGCTGAGAGGTGGTCTTGTGTGACCCAGGTGACCATAATCGGGTCACTTCCTTCAGTGGGGCTTGGTGGAGGTGAAATAAGCTGCATTGCAATGTAGAAAGTCTCTTTAATCTGGGATGCCCAAGAAGCAGATCCTAAGTGTATGCATGACAAACACTTCACCACAGTGCCATTTTCAAAGCTGACAAGTTTTAACAGGTGAATGTCTTAAATGTTTGCTGAACCAGAGGGCTGACAAGACTATGTCCTAGGCAGGGAAGGTGGCTCTGACCTGAGCATTGAGTCCTGGCCTAGGAGACTAGGCCCCAGGTGCTGACGTGGGATTGGCAGACCTCTCACTGGGGGTTCTTTGAGATGGTCATCCTGGAGGAGCATGAGAATCCTCCTTGGGCTGGCATTACGCTGCACCAATAGGGAGGTGGCTCAGGCAAGTGCCCTAATCGTTTGGGAACTTGCCAGAAGCCCTAGTCTAGGGACCAGGCTCCAGGCATCCACATGGCCGCACTGACCCCTCATTAGGATTTCTTGTAGCTGGCCATCCCATAGTAGCAAGAGAGTCCTCCATGGTTTGATGTCTCACTGTACATTTCATGGAAGGTGACTCTGGCAGGGCTTGGGGCCCTTGTCTGGGGGCCAGGCCCACAGCTTTTGCCTGGGCTTCAAAGACCTCTCACTAGGTCTTCCTGGAGCTGGTTAGCCCAGAGGTAGTTAAGATTCCTCCCCGGTCTGGCGTCACACTGTCCTGGGCTGTGAATGTGTCTCTGCTCGGTGCCTGGAGCCCTTGTCCGGGTGACCAAGCCCCAGACATCCAATGGCCATCAGTGACCTTTCACGTGGGTTTCTTTGAGCTGGTTGACCAAAGCATCTAGTGTTTGAAGCCCTGTCTTGAAAGAACAGGCCCTAGGTATCCCAGCTGGCTTAATTGAGCACCACTGTGGTCTTGTCTGAGCTCAACACCCCAGAGGAACACAAGACTCCTTATCAGTCTGGTAGCATCCTTTCCTGGTAGTGGATGGTGTCCCTGGCCAGAGATTGAAGCCATAGCCCCAGGAATCCATACAGGCTTCACAGACCTCTCACTTGGGCTTGTACCCTGTCTCCTCCTAAGACTCTCACCACAATCCATCTGCTTGGGGTGCCCAGGAATGCCTTTCACCTTGCTGGTCCTAGAGCTCAGTAGGAGGGTTAAGCCAACAGCCTAATTTAGCGCCTCAGTGGACAACTATTTCTCCTCAACTTACGAGACACAAGTTGGAGTTAGGCATGCTAGTCAGTCTTCCAGCCACCTGGCCTGCAAGCCATCCATTAGATGACTCAGGTCGTTCACCAACCAGATGCCCCAGAATGGCCACCAATGAGGTAGCATTGGAGGGTTACAGACCAAATTGTGCAGGCCAGTTTCCCACCAAAGTTTCCAGGTACATAGCTGCCACTGATCAGAATTCCCATGCACACTCTGGCCTGTGGTGAGAAGGCCCCAAGGCCCCACTAGAGTCACCCACTGGCTTGCTTCTTGATACCTCTGCTCTGGTCATCCGGCTGACCTGCAAAAGAATGTGCCCCAACCCTACACCTGTTAGTGCAAAAGCTGAAGGGGAGACCCACGTGTCATGTGGCCCATATAGGCGGAATCCCTCGGCCTGTGCCCCATTCCTCTTGCACATGGCTGCAGAAGGGCACCAGCACAATAAAAGCTTAGCTGAGGAGATGACTTTCTATAGATCACTGCCAAGTACCTGCTCTACTATTTACAAAATCCTGACCAGGAATCAGGTTAGCTGTGAACAATTTAGCATTGGGTGCTCCACGATCATGTGTGCACCTAGGGGGTGGAGGTGGCGCCCTTCTATCAAAACTTAGCTCCCCAATTCTGCAGATGTAAGCACTAGTCCAGCAGCCAACTATCCCAGTCTAACCAAGGCTCTATGGCACTGTGGTATTGTTAAGGTTTAGGGTGGATTCTGACATATAAGGATTTGGCCATAATTCCAAAAATGCAGCTTCTCCCCATTGACAGTCTATACATCAAATGTTTGAACTTGTGGTTCTTCTCATACTGTGCAAGATTGTTATTGGAAGAACACATCATCATTAGGTTAGAAGCAACCTGCCTAACAACGGTCTAAAACCAGCACACATTCCCTATTGATGGGTGAACATTCAGATACTTGGTGAATTGTGCTTCACAATGATAGGAAGAGCGAACATATAAGGATTAAAAAGCGACGTTGCTATTAACACATGGCAGTCACAATACGATCATCCCCATGGTAACTTTTCAGATATCTCCTGTGTGAAACCCCAAAAGTCAGAAGGATCATGAGCATCCATTTTCTTGGTCTGAATTCATACGAAAATCAAGATCAAACAAGATTTTGCCCTTCTGCTCTATGAGAAGTTTATGTACGCCTTGACCTCACTGTAGTACACCTGTGTTATTCTTTAATAGCTGTACCACCATGGTCAAACTCCTAACCTGCAACTGTCCCTGGTGCAGGTAATGCCCCGTGGGCTGTTGGTGTTTGTAGCCAGAAGTGAGAGCCTAAGGAGCTTGCACCCTAGCCTCAACAGGTAAATGAAGAAGCAAAAGGAGTTGTAGTATTTCACAGATGGCCAGAGGGTCACCCACTTATCCCCCAACCCTCATGTCTCTTCACAGTTCCAGACTACAGACGAACTCAACAGATACTTCCTTCGCTACTGAACCTTTCAAGCTCTTTACTTAGGGTGTGGCTTTGCTAGATTGTAGGTTGGGTTTGTGGAAATCTCGGTCACCCATTCATGTTTGTCAATAATTTCATGGCAACACTTTTGCCTATTTTTACCATTACGTGGTGAATCTATCTGGTGTATTATTGCAGCCCATTAGCTTCAAATCTGCCTTGCTTCCAACAATAGAAAGAGCAATAACAGATCAATTTGACCTTGTGTAACACGAATCACATATTATTTTGAGAGAGTACATCCTCCAGTTCTTCTCTAGCAATTAAATATTGCCTAATAGTTACTGCACTTCTGAACAGTGAATTTTGATTAGCATTCAACGATGTGAACTACACCAACATTTTTAAAATGCCTGTAAATATGTACTAAAACACGTTAATAACCAATGTTATTAACTTTGAATTTTTAAAAGCTGATCACAATACTCTAAATCTTTTTCTAACATGTAGTGAGTGTATTTTGTTTCAAAGTGAAATAAGATGTTTCTAATGTTATTATCTATTCTTCACTAACAATCACACAGTTTTAACTCCAAACATTATATATTTCTAATAAATCCTATAATTATCACTTTACTTGTTATATATGTAAGAAATTGGGTTGTTGGTTGACTGTGTTGTGAGTCCTGGTCAAGCAGCAAGCACAATCCTTGTCAGGGTGATGCTCAAACCAACCAATCCTCTCAATCCTCTAGTAGCTTGGCAGAGAGCAGTCAGGCTTAATTTAGAGGCAATGTGTAAAGTATTTATGTAACACTTCAGACAGTAATACAGTGAAAACACCACACAAAAAGGATCTCACAACAAATTAGAAAAAAAGAACCTCTTTTAATAAATAAAACAAGACAGAAATTCAATCAATAGAACCGGAGATAAGCAATTTTACAGGTTTTAGTGGAAATAGCAATAAATAAACACAAAGCATCAACTGTTGATATCTGGTCGCACCGGGACAAATTCAGGCTGACCGTGATGGAGCTCGGCCCGGCTACAGGAACCCCAGGGCCGGACTGGCTACCGGGCTTTCCTTAATAAACAATGCAAAACAAATGTTTTAAAAAGTACGCTTTAAAGCTATTTGTTTTGCATTGTTTATTTAGAAGGCCGGCAGCTCCACAGCAACAAAATCAGCCCCTCCTCATTGAACCTGGACTCCACCCTCCCACCCCAGCAAAAAACGCCCGGTAGCCAGTCCGGCCCTGAGGAACACTGTTAGGCCAGCTGAACAGGGCACCTTAAATCCTTGTTTGCGAAGCATTGCAAGGATCTGCGTCGAATATGTGTCGTGCAGCTGAAGTGATGCATCAGTACCGAGATGTGGCGAGGCTGTGATGCAAGGGCCTCCATTGTCATCAAGGATCCCGTCTGCGGGGCTTGTGATGCGAAGTCTGGCATCGAGGATGCAGCGCGCTTTCAGGGCGATGCATCGGTTCCGAGGAGCTACTAGGCTGTGAAGTGGAATCCGTTGTTGTTGTCATGGCTGCTGTCGAGGGATGCAAGGGCCTGTGCCAAGGATGCATCACGCAGTGGTGGTTCAGATGTGGCTGCGGAGGCTTTGTGGGTCTTTGTGACTGGTCCAACACATGCAGCAGCAGCAATACGTTGGTTCTGCTCTTACCTGGAACATTAATGGTATGTACTCTAGTGCAAAGGTCAAGTATGTAAGGGAGAAACTTGCCACACTTAACCCACAGCTGGTCTGTCTCAAGGAGATGCATCTTGCTGGGTTAGAAGTATCTAAGCTTAGTGCTTTAGGTTATAATATCTTGGCTGCTGCAGGGACCAATGTTCATAAGAGGGGAGTATCCTTGCTCCCAAGAGGGAGGGACTGGGCCACATGCCAGGTCAAATCAGATGGCACAGGGAGATGGCTTATTGCTTGTGTAAATAGTAATGATACCATTTCACTAACTATCTTGTGGTTTATGCACCAAATGTAGACGACCCCGTCATGTTTAATCATTTATTAGGTGAACTTAGCTCATGGCCTAATCCTATTGTTATGTGCAGGGATTCTAATTTTGCTATGGTACCTGGGTCGGACTCTATATTCATCATTAATTACCCAGGAAAGGATGGCTAAGTCGCGGGCTACCATGAAACAGATTTGTCGCACGCATGTTTTGGGTGAGGGCTGGCGGGTCTATCGGAGGCATAAACTGGGATATACCTTTCTTTCCATCCCACATGTGACATCTTCCTGGTTGGATATGTTTTTTGTCAGTCACTGCCTTGTGTCTGGGTTTGCAATTAGATTGAGCCCGCGTATCACAACACACTCTCACTTTTTAATAAGTCTAGTTATATGACCACCCCTCCACCTTTAGGGAGAACTACCTTCGATCATAAGCTGTTGTTAGATCCCCGATATGTCAACCATATCTACGCTGAGTTGAAGGCATTTATCCTTACTAATCAGGGGACCCAAAGCCCTGTTGTTGTTTGGGATGCTTTGAAGGCCTTTGCTTGGGGCCGGACTGCAAGTTATGATGTAAACAAGGGTAAAAAGGAGCGTGTCTTGGAGTCTAGCCTGCGGGAACACCTTATTCAACTTGAATTGGAATATTTACATTGCCCTATAGCTTACTAGATACCCAGATAATTCTTAAAGGGTTTTTCAGCAACTGACACTCTTGCAGGAACAGCTAAAGAAATGGATATGGAATAGGGCATGCTATAGATATCGCGCAAGGTGGTTACAATGTTTTGAAAACAGTGAAGATATGAGGCTAGTACTAGCCTTTCAAGTTAGGTAAAAGAATTCATTTGGGGGATTAGGGATGCCTCTGGACAGGTGGTTACCAGAGGTCCAGAGATACTGGTGTTATTTCAGCAGTTCTACATGGACTTATATAGGGACAATTGTTTGGCCACTCAGGAGGCGGTAGACTCTTATTTGCAGCCTTTGGGATTGAGCTGGCTGACCGAAGAGCAAAGAATCCTCTTGGATAGCATAACTACCAGGGAAGAAGTAGTAATAGCTGTCATGCAACTGGCTAGTAGCAAAGCGGCCAGGCAAGATGCAATACCGAATTAATCCTGTAAACAGTTCAAGGACATTCTCATTCCATTATTTACCAAGATGATAAAACCATCAGCTTTTTCTATGTCAACACTGTTCTCTTGGGGGGAAATGTACATTTCCATCTTTGTTAAAAAGAATAAAGATCCCATGAATTGCGACTCATAACGTTCTATTTTGCTGATAAATTGCGATTCAAAAATCTACTACCGGGTTCTTTCGAATCAACTCACTGATATCATCACTGATCTAATAGACACTATGCAACACAGATTTATTCCCTCATAGGACACCACAGTCCATGTTAACTCCATAACAGCCCTGAACGTTGCAAGGGAACTAAATCCATCAGCTGGGATGAACCCGTTGGATGCTGAAAAAGTTTATATAGGGTCTCCTGGCAGCACCTTTGAACAGTTATGTCAGCTATGGGGCTAGGGTCTGACTTTATCACCAAGAGTAAGTCTTTGTATTTATCCCTCACAGCCTGGGTCTCATACATGGGTATGATCTCTGAGTCTATTCAGATAGGCCAGTGAACTAGGCAAGGCAGTCCTCTTTCCCGGCTCTTATTTGCTTTATATCTGGATCCTTATATTCATTTCCTAAAGAGGACTGCCTCAGTTCCTGAATTAACAGATACTCCGCTACCATATACTCACCTGGGCCCATAAAC